>BMAO01033698.1:0-22032 GCA_019973975.1 Trichonephila clavata | reverse complement strand
TTTAAAAGTTTTATAGAAATACATTCGTAATATTTTGAGTTATCAGACTCGCCATGATAGATTTTGAGCAATTTAAATGCCACTTCTAGTAGATCAAAAAACCCACTTCCGGTTTTTCTAACTTATAAAATTGATTGTAACTTGGCCTCTAGATAGTGTACAAACACAATAAAGTATGTTTCGTAAAGTCAAAAGATAGCTCTATTCAATAAAATAAAAAGAAATATCTGTCTTGACTCAATTTGGTCATTTTCAACGTGTTCGGATACCTTAAGCCTACAAGTAATGTTAAACAAAAATTATTTTATAACCAGTAATTTTAAGCTTGCAATACCACATGAGTCCTTAAACTTAATTACTGATAAAGGATTTAATTTTTTTTTAGGTTTTTTTCCTTGAAAAATAACGACAATTTTATTGCTCTAGGTAGTTGGGCACTTGTTAAAACCAGTTAAATTCACTGACCACAGTAAAATGTGCTACAATAAAGAATAATTTGAAAAAGTCCAGAAATGTTTTTAAAAAATCGAATCACAAGAGGAAAAGTTCGTTAAATAAAAATATACTTCGCTATTTGCAGGTTTCTTTACGATGAAAATAATAAAATCTTCTTGGTACCAGGAAAAGTTTTGCAAAATAGAGAAAATCGCAAAATAGAGGTTTGTTATATGGAGGTCCGACTGTATTTACAATTTTTAACGAATGGATATTAATAAAAGTTACATCTTGAATTTCTTCGGACTATTTACTTTATTCCTGATTTTTTTCCAACTTTTACAGCATATAATGTGTTTTAGCAGTACACTTAAGATGAATAGTAGGTAGATGGTATTCATTAATTATTCAAATTCAAAGCAAAGTAATGATAGGGGTAGATTTTAAAGCTCTTTTAATTCTGATGATGGATATCAATTTTAAAAATCATGTTTATTAACTGTTTTTTCCATTTCATTACATTACTACCGAGTCCTCTTTTAAAATAGTTTCTTCTATACTTTTCTTTTTGTATTTTTAAGGCATTATTATTTTAAATTTTAAGAATTCATAAATTCATCATAAAAATGTAAACATCACGGTACCCCTTCTTGTTTTTTATTACATTTATATAATCCTATTCTGTGTTCTATCAATTTTTTCTTCCACCGAGCTCCAATTTTTTTTTAAAGTTTTGCATTTGCTTAAAACTGAAAATAATTGCACATTTTCCTGTTTTTTTTTTACTAGCTGTCTCACTCAGTAATTTAAAAAGGAAGAATTTTTCTGTGGATATATTCCTACTCTTTTCCACATACATATAATAATTCACGTAAATTTTCTGTTAAGGGTCTAATGGTTTTGAGCCTCCAAGACTTCGAGTGATAATTAATTTTTAATTTACCCGCTAGCGGGATTTAACCATAAACATTATCTACCAAAAACTGAAACTTCAACCGTTTTTAAATCAAAATGGTGGCAATTTTGCAATACCCGCGTATACAGACCAATAGAAAGTCTATATGATTTTAATCACACGCTTTTTATTAGCTTCCGGATGACCATGATTTTAAATAAACGAGACCTCGGGAGCTAATAATAAATGCTTTTGTGGATGTCTTAAAATGTGTATGTTGCCCTCGGAAATTTATGTTGTATTTCGTCACTGTTCGCTTTGTGTAAAATAAAATGTGGAGCTAAAAATACCAAGCCTTCTCATCATTTCTACGACTGCGGCACATTGATTCCATCCAACAAAATGTCTTTGCTCAAAATGTGGAAATACTGCATACATATGTATGTCCTCTTGGTAAACTGATTTGTAGCACTTTTTTGAGCAAGCTTACAATACCCAATTAAATCAAAAGTTATTTTAATATTTTTGTGTCATTTTGGAGTATTTTGAGCCATTTTTTTGAAGTTTTGCAGACTACATTTTCCTCTATTATCCTAATAATAAAATAGTTCATATTCAAAGTATATATATTAACATGAAATAAAATTCTTATTTTTGACCTATGGAAAACAGTAGGAATATTTCATTTAATAATTCAATATCCCAAAATTTAAACTTTCAAATTAACTTCATATATATCTGATAATTATTTCTTTTATAATCTACAAAATACTCTCTGGCTGAATAATTTCCTACTTACAGAAAAACATTAATTTTTAATCAAGTTATATTTAGAAGACAAATGAGTTACAACAGCGTCCTTTTAACGAAAGAAATTAATTATTCAGTTTATCCGAAAACTTTGATACATTAAAAAAAATTCGAAAACTGATGCCCAATTATTAAGAAAAAACTTTTTGTTATTTGACTTCCTCTCCTACATATCCTTGATTGCATGTCAAATTCTTAAAAGACATTCATATGTATTGAATATATGAAATCGATGCTTAGTTACTGAGAAATAAAGATTGTACGTTTGTCTTAAATGCTCATTTTAAATCTAGAAATCCCTTTAATTAATGTCGACATTTCGCTAATGTCTTTTAGATTACTCGATATCGATTGTTTATATATTGAAGTAATCGTTAATTTGATAAATTAGGGTCTAAAGTCGTTTTCTTTGTTTGAAAAATAAATCTCGATTTCCATGGCCTTTCAAGAACGGGAAGTTCTTCGATATGAATTATTAACCAGACACCAATATTGGAAAAATATGTCATGTTATTGGTAAAAATCTTAAGCAGTTTTCTTAAGGCGCTTGGAAATGTCAATTAATAAATAATTGATTAAAACTCCGAACGCTATATTTTGACTTTCTGAACCAATTTATTGTTAGAAATATACTTTTATAAATTCACACTTTAAGTAATTAAACAGTTTATCTTAATATTACATGTCGAATAGGAATTGTTGACTATATTTAGCCTCCTAGGTTCCCTTGTATCAATGTGATACAAAAGTTTCATAATTTTTTTTTGAAGGCTACAGCAAAAACAAATTTGGGACCGGTTGTATCACACGAAATACAAAGTATAATACCTTATATAATTTCCTCGTTTAGTCAACAGATAGCAGTATCTGTCCATGATAGGTAGTTCTAGTAGCATCTCTGAATGAAAACAAGATGTGTCACGTCGTCGAAGAAAGTATTTTTTCTTCTTATTTTATACAAATATTAAACATCTTTTTAAAATATCGTTTTCTTGTATATGTACTTTTACTAGTTAACAGCAAAAAAAGAAATTTTAGTGAAATATTAAAGCAAATGATTTGTGAAATTTGTTTGCATCACTTGTGATACAATGGGACCCAATCACTTATAAATATGCCTTTTTAAGTCAATTTTGTTTTAATTTTAGTTATATTTGCGTGGGAGAATTAAGAAGTAAAGTATTTTTGAGTTAAAAGCTTTCATTGAGGTGTTTGATTTCTCATTTTTACTCCATTTTTTCTTCTGATAATCTTTTATTTACAAATATTTTTTAATGAAATATTTGACACCAATGAAATTTTAGAGCTGATGAATCGCGATGATTCTGATTTGAGTTCACTGTCAGATGAAGATGATTATCAAAGTGATAATGTAAGTGAGATGGATGATGGGATGAGATCAAGATGTAACTTTTGACTTTTCTGCTCCAACTCAAAGGGGATGCATACAGATAAGTTCAATCCAGTTTCATTTGATTTTCAGTAGGTAGGATGCTTTGAATATCAAAGTACTGGCACCTATTGAATATTTTATGAAATATTTAGATGCATTTTTTTAATAAGATTTGGCAAATTTCAGTAACATTTGATCCATAGCACATACATTAATGCAACTACTAGAAATTGTTTCAAGGCATTTCACGAAAATAAAAATAATGTTATTGTAATACTACTACTAATATGTACCTAAAAGCCAATAAAAACTTAATTTTCATGTTGAATTTATGAATTGTATGTATTGTGTGATTAATTTACTAAGATTAAATTAATTACTTCAATCTTGGTTTAATAACTTTAAAAAAATTCTGATTGAAGTGTCTTGTTCCTGATGTATCACATGTGATACATTCCTAGCTTCTATAAATTAAAAAAATTTATTGCACTTTTCTACATTATAGTAATCAAAACAACTATTTAAGTACCCCTTACAAAATATCAAGCTTTTATTTTTGTCTCGGGCCTGAAGAGGTTAAAAGAGACACACTTTTAAAAAACATGAAAACAGGTAAAAATTCCTTTAGGGTCAATCAATAAAATATGGATATCACTTGCATTCGTTATGTAATTCCACACATCATATAAAGATGGCAAACTTCAATAATATAGTAAACTGAAGTAGATTACTCTTATTGAAGTAGATTACTTTTATTGAAGAAGATTACTTTTATTGAAGTAGATTACTTCACAAGATTCTCGTCTTGAAATGTAAAATAGCAGCCCGCCTAAGCCTTAAGATAAATAGAATAAATAAACAGTTTGGAACAGAAAATGGTAAGAATATGCAAATTGGAGCTAAGAAATTTTCTCAAGTCTAAAATTTTTGTATTTAAAAATAAATCAGCAAGATAGTGATACTATTGTAAGTGATAATCTCTTTTTTTTAGAAAACTGCTATTATATTCAAAATATTATTCTCCCGTCTCGACTATTTCTAAGGACGTTATTAAATATTAAAATAAAGACTGGGCTTACTGCATAAAGTTGAATATGTGAATGAATCTCTTAGAAAATTTCGAGCATTTCTCCCCATTTCCTCAACAAAAAAAAAAAGTATCAATGCAACAAATTTAAATCGTTCTTATAAAATGACTTAATAATAAAACCTAGCACTACAGTTCCATTTTTGGAATAACTTTGAGTATTACTTCTTATCAAAGTTACAAAATGAAAATAATTTTAAAAAACAAACAATTTGGCTTGCTTAGAGATTCAATGTATCATTAATAAGATTTTTTACGATTATATTTTTTTCAGATTCAAGTGTCTAAATAATTTTTTTAATTAAAATTATTGTCTGTTTTATATTTGAATTTTGCCTCCATCAGTCAAATCATTAAAACGAAAGTTATTTCCCTATTATTTGGAAATAAATACAGTAAAGTCCCGAAAACTCGGCACTCGATATCCCAGCAGTCCAGATAACTCGGCCACACCCGTGCAGGTCGAAAAACGTCACGTACAGACCACAGTGATGAAGTTGTTGACTTAGAACACCGTACAAACTCCTCAAATATCACATAGTTAGGGGCTAAAAGCTGTCGAAACTGCTCTTCAATATTTTGAACAACAAGGTATGTCGGTATTGGACTTACTATTCCTTCATCATCTTCGTGATGAAACAGCAAATTGCAGAGTCAACACAGAAAAAAACAGGAATTTACGCATTTTTTTTAAAAAAAAGTATACAGTTTTGGCAAAGTCTGTTAATTAATCTTCAGTACAGACATCTTTATTTCTTCGACTGTGGACCGTTCCCCGAAATTACAAAATATTTACTAGAGCAAAAACTGATGATTTTCATCCTTTTTTTTCAATTCCTACTATTAGTTCACACTCTCCCTATAAATATTTATTTGTATATCTTGTTCAAATTTTCAATCGTTAATAAAATAACTTTTATTCATCCACTCAAGTTCAAATACATCTTTTAAAATTGTAGTGGATGACACTTGATATTAATATAGTTTTTTTTCAAATATTGATTCGTTAATTAAATTTGATTAATTAGTTTTTTGTGTAAGAGATATATTTCAGTCGATATTATTCCTCTACGTAGAAGCACCATTGGATAAAACAGCTTTTGTTAAACTTGTGATGAAGATTCGACTTAACCAGAATAATCATATACTAGTTAGTCATCATCATTCCTTTTACACCTGGTTTTAAGATAAATTCTTACCTATTGTAATCAACTCTCATTAAAAAATGGAATTACAAATCTAATGTGGTTAAAAAGTTTTTAATGTTAATTAAAAAGGTGTTTTGCCACTTAACATTGTGTGTGATCCTGTCATTTGTATATATATATATTTATATTAATTGGGATAAGAAATAAAAAGTAACTAAAATAAATTTTTCTTTGTTGGCCTAAGTAGGAATTGACTTAAATTTTTTTATATTACTTTTTTTTAATTGATATATTTTAGTATGGATTATCTTCTGGCACAGTACAATCAATGTACATACCAATTTCAGTCACAGATCTTGCAAGTTTTCATACGCTTGGTCATTCCAAAAGATTTAAGCAAAACAATTTAACAAATATTACGTTTATGTGAGTTTTTTTTTCTACATACGTTTCTCAAAAAGGATAATCTTACTTCTGAAAGGCACACTTGTAAGAAAGAATTCAATTTCAACTCTTACCTTTGTATGGCATTTCCCATCATTTGAATTTGTCACTGTTCTGGGATTTCCTGCGTGCAGTCAGCAATGTAGCCAATACACATTAGGCAAATTATATTATAATTGGCAGGAAATCCCTACACGATGGTATTATCACTCAATGGATTTGGCGCCAGTTTAAATATCCCCGTGATTACTTTGCTTTCGTGATGCTAAAGTAGAATTTTAACGATTTCTTACTGCTCTTTTCATGATTAGTTTTCTAATCTTTTTTTATGTTCCGGTTAGTTTAATATAAGTATACTAAAACAAATTGTGCGTATAGGGAAAGTAATACCGTAAAATTCTGCGTATAACGCGCACGACGTATGCAATGATTTAATGTTTTGAAGTCATATATATATATATATATATACAGTCGACTCTCGATAATTCAAACCTTCGATAATACGAACCTCTCAATAATTTGAAGTATATTCTCAGTCCATAGAAAAACTCTTGATATTTCGAACTAAAACAATACGTTTTGGTACACTCAATATTTCGAAGTAAAATCTGTGGCTGGCCATGCTAGAATTCGAAGTTATCTAATACAACTCTTAACAATTTTAACACTCACTGTCATCTGCAATCCTGTAATAAACAGTTTGAAGCTTACAAGTTTAGCGTTGTGTTGCCTCTGCGTTTCCCCCCTGTAATGTAACCCCTTTGATGACTATCTGTCTACTAACTTTTCTTAGGCTTTTCCGATTCCTTAGGCGAAAGGACGAAAAAACACTAAAAATTTTTTTTATTCATTCCTTTAATTGGACAATAGACCAATCGCACCAGTTGTCTACCGTCCATATATTTTGTTTAACACGTGGCCTTGCTACACATGTTTTCAGAAAGAATGGTCCGTTGTTATGAAGAAGAGATGCGTAGGAGTATGTATGAATATATTGAATGTAAAGTTTAATACAGGACTTTTAACTTCTGTAAAATATTTATGTTGTATAATATGTACTTTTCAAACGATTGTTATTTTATTACATTGGTTCAAATTTAAATGTGTTAGAAAAAAAATTCTGTTCGTGTATTTCGAGAATTTTTTCTACTCTCTTGATGATTCGAACTCTTGATAATTTGAAGTTTTTCATTGGTCCCTCTATCTTCGAATTATCGAGAGTCGACTGTATATATATTCGAAGTATTATCTCAGGAGCTTTAGAAAAAATTATATACTTTTACACAGTGGTGCAACAAAAAATATTAGGGTCCCCCTGCATAATCATGTTTTGCCTTGTTTTTTATAAATTGGTTAAACACGTACTTGGCATCAGCCAGGCTTTGGGTCCCCTAGAATCCTGCCCAATCCCATGCTGGGGTTGCTAGGGTGTACGTTATGCCACAGCTTCTAGAACTACAACCCTTTAAGCTCATTAGGTATGGCAGTACTTTTAAAGGAACCGTATTTTGATATATATATATATAGAAGTCTAATTTTTTTATGATCATTCATTTTTTATTTTAGTTTTGAAGCTATCATTTTTATACTCGTCGGATAACATTCACCTGTAAATTTTGATCTTATTTTTTGTGTTAAAAGAGCGCATTATTCGCCGGATTTTACTGTACATTTCTTTTGAATGAAAAGTGACTGACAACAGTAGGGCACACAGGAATTTTTCAAGAGGGAGGGGTTCAAGGTTTAAAGTCCACTCTTCTATCATGCTTCAATACACCACCCAACATATTCTTTTAATTTTGTCAATTTTCGAAAACAAAAAACAATAAAAAATTAATTAATAATTAGCGTTAATCAATAAAATTAACTGTTAAAAACAAATACTTAGTTAATTTTTACGTACCATATACATAGAATTATAATCAATCGAAAAAAAATCAAGGGCTTTGGGCGGGAAGGGGGGTCCGGACCCCCAGGACTTCCCCCTTGTGCGCGCCACTGACTGACAACTAAGTGTAAAATTATGTTATATATTAAAACTGAAAGATCATACATGCTAAAAAGTTGTTTTTTATTAAATATAATCTTCTTTAAAAACTCAAGCTAATAATATTTTTAATCCATTGCGAGATCATTTTAGTTGGTACATTCTAATATAACTTTTTTTTACAATTTGTATTTTAATTGCACTTTTTTTTTATTTGCTAGCATACTTTAATAAAATACTATTTACTTAAATGCATGAATAATACGTTAATAAAATATTAAATACAATATTTTTATTTAATAATAACAGCATTTAATTCACAATTTCCTTAAAAAATTGTTTAATAAGTGTTCATTTTTTTTCCTTTGAAAAGAAATTATTTTCAATTTACATGTTTAACACTACGACATGGTTACATGAATTCCATTTATTCCTCTCATTATACACATTTTTTTAAATATTTGTAAATATAATTTTAAATAATACATTAAATTTATATTTTCACGAAAATTTTTATTTTTGCATGTAAATATAGAAAGATGCAAGTATTTTTTATAATTACTGGGATAAAATGGTGGTTAAAGAATTTTCACGTCTAATAAATGTATTTCTTATCTTTTATTACCCCTTTTCATCTCACTTTGTGCATTACACACTTCATAATTGTTGTTGCAAATTAATGTGGTTTACGACCCCATGTTCTACGGAGATTTGTCGTCCGCATGCTACCTATCATCCCTCTGAATTTGTCGGTCGAATTCGGCAACACCCTATATAAAATACTCGAGGGGTTATTAGAAACATTTGCGACATTTTACCCAAAAATAAACACAAACTTAGTTTGAACTCATACACATTAAAAAACTTGAAAGATAATGAAAAAAATTTAATGACGACATTATATTTAATTTCCAATTATATATTTTATTGCCATCCCCTTTTATTTTCCTAGATTTAGAGTGAGTGAGAGCAATATTAACGTCTCATTTTTAAGCAACACTGGGGCTATTGGCGACGGACCCCGAAATGATATTTTGAGCCCCGGTTAAGTGACGAGGACGACACTTGAACAGCCCCCACTCAACAAACTACCACACCACACTGCCACGACTTAGAGTTCTGCAATTTTAACGTGTAGCAGCCCTCTTTACTAGGCAGGTTTTCAAAACTGACCAGGACTCGAGCCCGTGATACGCCTGGCAAGAGTGTGTAACCATGACCACCATCGCTTTTTCTCTGCTAATATAAGATATTAAAATCCACTCGATAATTTTTAAACTCCTTGCAAAGTTTAAGATATAGCTATGAAATTGTTTTATGAACATTAACAGTTGCAAAAAATATCGTTCCATTCATTGGAATTAAGAAACAATTTTGCAGAGTTTCTTCAAAATTCAAGCTGAATATTAAATAGCCTAATTACTAAATCAATACTTAAAGATGCGTCGTATTTAATCCATGAGTAAGCTTTTATTATTTACTTAAAAATATATGATTACTTTAAATAGATGATATGTAAGCATTAACTTTCATTTTTATTGCAACTATACAAGAAGTTACTGTGTATCTACGATGTATTTGCCTTTATAAATCTGCCCATCTCTCTGCCCATCTACGCTCATTAGCGTAGTGGTTATGGTGACGAACTCGTGACGGGAATGTTGAGGGTCTAGTTCTTGTGTCGCCGAAGACCCACCGTGTAGAGGAGACTGATGCACGTTAAATCTATCGAGATTCAATGTCCTCCTATTGGTGAGGTGAGGTAGTTAGGAGAGAGAGGGGACAGCTCAAAAGTCTTCATCGGCACTTGACCAAGGTTAAAAATTACGCAGTCCGTCACCAATAGCTCTCGTGTTGCTTTATGAGTGAGTGAATATTAACGTCGCCCTGTTCAGCTACTCGAGGGCTTTTGGCGATGGACCTCCTAATTTTGAGCCATGGTAAAGTGACGAGTACGACACACCACGCCAACGGGAGGACGTTTGAACCGACATATTTAACGTGCATCGGCCCTCTCTGCGCGGATGGTCTTCAGCGGTACTTGGCTCGAGTTCATGACAAGCCAGACGCCACGAGTCCGCTACTGTGACAGCTAGGCTACCGCGGCCATCGTGTTGCTTTATCGTGCGTCGTTAATATTTAACTCTTGCTCTCACTCATATTTGGTTAAGAATTCAGATTTGACCAAACATTTCTCGAAGAAAATCTCCTATCTTCCAGAGATTTAAAACTAATTTCTTTTTCAACACAAATGCGTTGTAGATTCGAATCCTATAAAAAACTAACAAAAATCCCGGAATCATTATCATTTATCGATAAAAACGCGGAATGGGTAAAAAAAGTCTCTAAATCGGCCAACCGCGGAAAAATGAGCTATCTTTACAACAATATTTATATTCAATTTATCCGGCGGGGACAACAACACCGATCGCGAATTCCAGAGGACGAAGGACACATTATACTCCCCCTCCCCCTCCCGGCGTTCGATCTCTCCCGTCTAGATGATGGGGAGAGGATGACCGGACAAGCGAAAGGACGTATACAATTCTATAACGGAAATCCATTTTTCTCCATAATCTCCGGAATCCCCGTTCACGATTAGCCACGCTAGTTATTGATGACGTCCATCACAGGAAAGGGGGGATCGGTCCAGACGGTGATGACTATGATTAGGGATCTGGGAAGATTGCACCAAGATTCGAGCCACGTTGCTCTGCGGATTGGCTGCTATTAAAGACATAAAAATACAATAAACGTCTGCCGCGGAATTAGTGGTCGAGGCGATCGTTAAGGGTGGAGGGTGACACTATAACGTGGATTATTGGTGCAGCTCTCGGATGCAAATCTATTGGCTTAAGTACTTAGTCGTTGTAATAATATTTTTATTAATTAGTTTGTGTATCATTTCGTTACGATGTTGGAGAAATCCTTGGTATGTTTATAAGCTGTATTTTGTTTTATTTATTTATTTTGTTAGTGTATATCAGTATGATGAGAACTGGTGACAAATAAGTTGGTTGATTTAACTGAATGAGATTCTGGATTCATTTTGATATCACCGAAAAAGGGGAATTTATATACATATATACAACTAGCTGACCCGGCCACGCGTTGCTGTGGCTTTGTTTTAATACGTTAATTCAATATTATTCTAAGCTATTTAATGCAGTCAAATTAATCTTCGTTTCTAATTTTGGAAGGTTGAAATAAAGTATAAAATAACAAATTATTTTAATTTTTCATTTCATTCATCTCCTATTTGAGTGTAGTATAATGCATGAATTACTAACGAAGTCGTTAAGTAACAACATATAAAGATTTAATTTTATAAATGTGGTGAATAACGTTGATTCTTTGCAATTTTTAAAATTATTTTTATCATTTTAAAGTATAACAAATAATAATTTTATTAAACTAATCGCTAATCGGTGCATAACATTTTTCGGTAACCCGTATTTTGCTAACTCAAATAGATTCAACGGTTTCCGCACACGTGAGCATGTAACATCTAGTTGCCCATTCAAGAAACATGGGTTTTCTATGTCCAAGTATAAAATGAATATTGTTCGGTTTCAGATTCATTTATGGTCATCGCGAAAGCCAAGCGAATCGGAATTGAAGCCTTTTGAATGGTAGTAGTGATTCTGACGGTATCAGTGGAATACGTGGCAACAAATTCCGTAGTAGCAGAAGCGAATTTTCGTTCAAATTTTACAGTCAAAATGTTTGCTTCAGGAAGTTCCCGGTATAATTTTTTGATAATAAAACGTACACCGTTGCATTATCTAGGTGTACTTAAGTTGCGCAGATAATAACCAGGGAACCAACTGAATATTATGTGGTGGCATTCCTGATATATCTAGATAATTCAAAAACTTGGTTGAAAAGTTTACGGATTTGTTTTCATCAACAATAGTGTCGATTAGTTTAAAAAACGTTGGATCAACTGGCAACAACCCTGTGTCCGAAATTTTATTTCATCACAATATCAACATTTTTTCTGATTAAGTAACAGGACTACAGAGGCAATAGTCATCAAGATAATTGTGCAGTATATCCCCGGAAAGACACTCTCAATCAGTTCCTTTTTGCCTAAAGAACATTACAGAAATCGTCTGGTTATTTCATACATTATGTATTGGGATGAAGTTCTACTCCACCATTTCCGATATTCAATAGTTGGTTGGGAAATATTTGCTCAGATTGATCATCTTGCAAATGTACTCGCGTGTTTATGATCAGTTGAAGTGTTTCCCCGTTTCGCCATCAAAACGATTGTTTTAAACAGGCGTTAATCTCGTGAGCAAAAGTAGATCGTGTAATGGCTGTTAATACCTGTCGGAAATCACCAGATAGTAATACAACAGCAACACCGAATGCCATTTAAACCTTCCAAAGCTCTATGTAATGCTTTGAGTGAATGTTGATGGGTCATGGTACACTTATCCCTGATCATGACTGAATTCATTTGCAATACTGTAGCCAATCCACTCTTTTTTCAAATGGTACACATTGCATCTTGTATTTTATGAATGTCCAACTGCAGCTGATGCTGTATGTGCAGTTTTTCCGCCATCTAAAACAATGAAAACAATGACCGAAGATGCAATTTACTATTACAATTATATTTTGCACGACTGCACCTGAAAGTTTAGTTGCTACAGGGAATGAAAATCCAGAGGTGGAACTCGAACACATTCCAGCAATATCCAGAAAAATTACGGTAGCTTTTGAAATTCGTATCCAGTTTCTCGTTCCCACTCCGAGAAGTACTCGGTGCCCACTTTCGACGCCCTTGCTCCGGTAAGTTCAGTCTCTGTAGGGGGACATTACGGTCGGTCGGCATTATCCGGCTAAGTTACGGGAATTTCTAAAATCCGATTTCACATTATTATTGTTTCCTATCCAGAAAGACACCAGAAAAGCATTTCTCTCTCCTCAAGAATTTTAAAGAAAGTCACAGTCCACAGTTCGTGCAAAATACTTTCGTCTGGCATTATTTGACGCACATATGAGATTATATTGAATTGGATTGAGAATATTTGGATCGTCAGTTCCGAAATACAATCAAGATCCACTTTTTGCGTCTCTACGTCGGCAAGTGGCCGCGGTAGACAAGTGGTCAAGGCATCGGGTCATGGCTAACGTGTCATGAGTTCGAGCCCAACACCACTGAAAACCCGCCGTGTAGGGAGCGATTCACGTTAAATCTGTCGAGAGCTCAAACGTCCTCCAGCTGGTGTGGTTTGGTAGTTAGGAGAGGGCGTGCTAGCTCAAGTGTCGTCCGAATCACTTGCCCATGGTCCAAAATTACGCGGTCAGTCGCCAAAAGCCCTCGTGTAGCTGAAAAGGGCGAAGTTAATATTTACTCACTCATTCACCTTACGTCGGCAAGATAGGCTGGTACTGTCTCCGAGAATATTCCGATCCCCCGGCATTATCTGGCAAAAATACAGGAATTTCTGTCTTTCGATTTCAGACTCGCTTAAACCATCTCCAAATTACACCAGAATACACTTCTCCCGCGCCAAGACTTTAAGGGTGAGTTCCTGCCCCAGTTTGCGTAAAAGACGGTCATCCTGAATTAGCCGGCATTGTTACTGTTATTTCTCATATTGAATATCATATTCGGATAATCCGTTTTGAAATGCACCAGGTACAAAGTTTTCATGATCCAAGGCTTTTAAGGAAAGCCCTTACTACGGTGTGTCTAAAATACGGTCGACTGGCATTATCCGGCAAAGTTATCGAAACTCCTAAAATTCAATTTCAGATTCTCATTTCACACGCCGAAATGCTTACGGAGCTGACTTTCAATGCTCCAGCGCGAGCAAGTTCAGTCGCTAGAGATAATGAAAATCGGGACTCGAATCATTTGCCTTTTCTCCTAATTCATACAATATCCGGCAAGTTTAGTGGAGTTTCTGAAATATAATTTGAAATTATCGTTTCCCGCCCCTAGAAGCAACTGGAAATTACTTTTGTCCCCTGAGCCGGCATGTCCAGTCCCTGAAAAGGGCATTAGGGTCGTCCGGCATTATCTGGCAAAGTTACAGGAATTTCTAAAATTCGATTTCAAAGTCTCGTTCACCATCCCGAATTACAACACAAACGCACTTTTCCCGCACTAAGACATTAAGGATAAGCTCTTGCCACGGTTTGCTTAATAAATTATCGTCCTGAATTATCCCGGCAATGTTACAGTTATTTCACAGACTGGATATCAGATTCGGATTATCCATTTTGAAGTACGCCAGGGTCTAAGTTTTCACGATTCAAGGCTTTTAATGTAAGCCCCTGTTATGGTGTGTCTAAAATACGGTCGGTTGGCTTTATCCGGCAAAGTTACGGATATTTTTGGAAACTGACGCGAAAATCGGATTCCACACCCCAAAATACGCCAGGCACTTAATTTTCGTGCATTTTGGTTTGTAATATCTGCTTCCACAAACACATGAGCATTGCCACATTTTGCGATTATTCCCTTACGGGAATCTGGCAACGTTTTTTCCGGATTCTTCACATTTCCGGAAATAAAAAAATTATGGCGTGATTAATTGAAATAAAAACCATCCTATGTTTTAAGTTGGACGAAATGACACACAGTATGCAAAATCATATTATGTTCGGTTGAGTAGTTTCGGAGTCCATTGCGGACAAACACTGTGACACGTATATTTTATATATAAAGATATGGAAAATTACTACAACCTTAGGATGGTGTAAATGATTTATTAAACAATGAAGGATGAAATAGTTAAATATGTTTTAACACCAAAGGAGAACGCGTCTCTCAGCGTCCGTCTAAGAGATTTCCCGTGCAGGGTCTTGTGACGTCAGTGTGAATTGCTATACTCGACGTAATAGGAGGAGGGGCATGCGACAGTGCACATACCCAACCCTTCACACACACACATATCTATATACATATGTGTGTGTGGCATAATTGTGGCCATTGGTAATGCTTTCTTTAAGGTTGATCATATTGAATTATATTATTAAAGTTGTTTTTGTTGCATTGATGTTATTGAAAAAGCAGCCTTTGGTAGTTAGGTATAATCCGTATTATTGTATATTTATAAACAGACATAAACATCTTAAACACAGTGAGTGAGTGAATATTAACATCAAACTGCTCAGCTACTCGAGAGCTTTTGGCGACGGACTTCGTTATTGTAAACCATGGTCAAGTGACGATAACGACAGCTGAGCTGGTACTCCCCTCTCCTACTTACCACACCACACCAACGGGATCTTAAACACAACGTTTCTCAGAACACACGCATTACATTTTGACGAAGACAAAAGAGACAGAGAAAAAGTTTCCAGGATCTTGGATATTTATATGAAGTGGCAAATTCGCATGATCTCCGTGGCGGAGAATATGATTGGTGGAGAGATTTAATTCAATAGATTCTGATACAATCTTACTTTAAAAACGCAAGCTTACGATTATTCCAGCCAGTCGGAAAGCCAGTAATTATTTAAGCGGGAGTCCTGAAGGCCAGGACCATTACAAATTGAAAACATGTTCAAGATGATATTAATGGATTATTACACACACACACATATATATATATGTAATAATTCCCAGTAATATAATCCTTTAAAATAACTTTTAACTACCAATGGTCCATCCCTTCAGGACCAATGTTTTAGTAATAAGTTAACCCGCCGCCTAACGAGAGTATTTTAAACTACACCTATCCACCCACTCAGATCATGTGATTTGAGAAGCCTATAAATACCGAGATTCCTTGGAGACCAACTCCTTTTCGCTTCTGTATTTTCTGCAACATGTAGCCGGTTGCAGCTCATTGTGCATTCGTTTTCTTTGTTCTGTGTTGTCCATTTCATGCTTTATGTTTAACATGTTTATATGTGCTCAAGATGTGGAATAAACAGATTTGAATAATCACAGGACTGTCGTCAATTCCAGCCAAAGAAACCATCAACAATAGCGATCATATTATAAAGAAATCATTTCAACGGCCACGTCTATTTCATACATATATATATATATATGCGCATGTATATATATATGTGTGTGTGTGTGTAATACGACGATGTTGTAATGATGGATTTTTTGAACGGAGCTTGCAGTGGCATTCTTGTGGTTAATTAAACTTTTTATTTCATATCTTGAACACATAAAGCAAAGGACGATACACACAAATATTAGCTGCAACACACTACATGATGACAAGAGAGAAGAAGCGCGCGTAACCGTGTGTTCAGAGTCTTTTATACTGGCGGTGAAGGTCGTACGTCTCTTTTATAACAGGAGTCGTGATTGGCTGCAAATGCGCGGGAGCAATTAGATTAAGATTAAGATTATGCTCTCGTTCAATTAGATTAAGATTATAACAGTCTTAGGCGAAAGAACTAGAAATAATTTCACGGGGTACAGTTAAGGAGAGTTAGAAGAAGTCATTATATATATATATATGTGTGTGTGTGTGTGTCGCTCACTCTGATTATAATTTTACGGATTTTGTCAACACACACACACGGATTTTGTCAACAACACACACATTTTACGGATTTTGTTTGTTGACAAAATCCGTAAAATTATAATCAGAGTGAGGGATTGAATGTTTTTCGCGTCAAATTTAAAGCAACACGAGAGCTATAGGTGACTTACCTAGTAATTCTAAGCCGTGATCAAGTGATGAGGATGACACCTGAACTGGTTTTCCATGCCAACGTATGGACATATTTGACGTCACGATAGATTTGATCCACATCAGCCCTTCTACACGGTGGGTCTTTAGAGGCATCAGAATTCGAATCCATGACTCGACAACAATAGTTACGAGTTCGCGACCATGACCACTTGGTAACCGTGGCCACAAAATTATAAATAATCAGAGTGTAAAGAAAATAGTTATTCACGGTCTTTAAAAATCTCACTAAATGGGTAGCAGTCTTAACTAACTATCCACTTATAAAAGAAAATTTATAAATAAAAAAAATGTATTTGAGAAATATGATAAATGAAACATTTCAAAAACCAATGCATTAGAGCTTAGGAGGACTATTGATGACATGCCTCGTAATTTTGAACACTTTAGTTGGCATTTTCGTTGAATTTCCAATCATTCTTCTTCTACCCTCTTTGTGGCCACGGTAGCCTAATGGTCATGGTCATTGACTCATCGCCGGCGTTGTCGAGTTTCGAGTTCCAGCCCTGATGTCACTGAAAACCCGCCGTGTAAAGGGGCTGAGGTACGTTAAATCAGTCTTGCTTCAAAATCGTCGCGTTGACATGGTGGGGAAGTTAGGGGAGTGTGGTATCGGTTCAGTGTCCCTTGACTGCGATTTAAAATTACAAGACTCGTCACTAATTGACCTCGTGTTGCCTTAAATGCTACGTTAATATATTCTCACTCTCTCCTCTCCCTTCTTATTTAACAGGACTGTCTTTGATGGAATCAGTTGTTTGAGACTAAAATGGAGAGGTCTAGGCTTAACAATTAGTATACCATGGCTTTTTTATCTTGTAATTAGAAATAACAGCGTAATGATAGAAATAGTACTTCGGTACCTCAGTCATCATTCTTTCTTACCACACCATTTAAAAATCGAAAAAGCTCCACTAGAATTTACTTTTTAATTAGAAATATGCAAATTTAAACATTACAAAATATGCTATCATTGACACACACACACGCATATATATATAATATATATATATATATATATATATATATATATAGTTTTAGGTATACTGTGCTTAATATAGCCAAATAAGAGAAATTTCTGAGAATTATCAGTTTTTGTAAGCCACAGTAATCCAGATATAACTCAAGATATACGTAGCAAGGTTTGCTCAGTTTGAATCAAAATTCCCCAAAAAAATTGTTTAATCCGTTAAAAAAGTATTTGATCCATACCAAATTTTTTTTAGTTCCCTTCATAATTTTATATTGTGATCGGATGGAAAGACCAACAATTCATGACACCTACTTTCCTGGCTGTTATATCTTGCCAATGTGAGAAATTTGATTCCACGACAAATTTAATAATATCAGCTCCAGAATCAGAATTACTTTTGAATGCGCATTGTTTAAATTCGCAATTGTCCAGTTATTGAGCTAGTTTTCAATTCATTCTTAAGTTATTATTTGCTAATATTTCTAAAACCTTATTTCTACAATATCCAAAAATCCATTGTAAATAACAAATAAGCCAAATAATTTTGAACTTAAGTCAGAGAACGATGTCGACAATTTATTTGATTTTTTTCTCCATTTTCATATCATGCCCTGGTTCCATTAAAGACACGTCAAGCTGAGTAATGAAGGTATGGCTGTATATTAAAAGAAATTGGGTCTCGAAATTTTCTCATGGTATAATATTGAAAAAAGTTCACCAGTTCAGGAGAAAGAACCACCAGTAGCTTAAGAATAAATTAAATTTACTCAATCCGCTGCCAACAGCTTTTGTTTTGCTACAAAGTAATAGCAGTTCAAAGTTATCAATTTGATGATACATCATTGTAAATTCAGCATTTATACACTGCGTGACACATTGAGCATTCAACTCTAAGAAATAGCGTCCAGAAAATTATGTAAATTTCAGGTTAGACGTACCTCAGTAAAAAAAACAAGAGATGTTAAATTCACATGTTGATGAGGATATAATGGAAGAAACTATCAGAAGGGACAATAACCGTGCTGCAACATATGGTAAGAAAATTATTTTGAAATTTTATTTCTTGTCTCAAAGAGTACGTAAAATGGCAAAGAATGCCAGGGATGTAAAGGGGGTAAAGTTACAAAGATAAATAATTTTAATAGGGGAATGGTGATTACACTAATAAGGACAGATTGGTTCATACACACTTGACGCGTCAAATTTCAGGTAATAGCCTCCTTGACACGTATCCTGTACACCGGTTGTGGCAAAGATGATCGGAGCAAAGAAACGAGCAGTGCGGCTAGAGCAATGTCAGCATGCATGAACTGCCATCGATAAATGGTAGCTGCTCTGCAAGCCATTTTGCAGTATTTTTAGAACACATTGATGTTTCCATATTAATCAGAGAACCATTACCCACTGATAGGTCGTTAGTGGCCTGCATTTATCGTGTCCATTAAGAAAATTGTCATTGATTCTACAGTACAGACAACTCCTTTTGCAATGGTATCGGATTAGAGTGTCGTGAGCGACGGCATGGCATAAGGTCATATTCTCAAACGAGAAGATTTACGCTTCTGTTTGACGAATGATAATCACCATGTGTGAATAATAGTCCAATCCAGCCGCACCTGTCGAACCCCTCACAGTGCCATAACGGGGCATCATAGTTTGGGGCGTTATCGCGTACGATAACAGGTCACCCTTAGATAATATTAAAGGCGCTGTGGTGATCCAACGATACGTCGTTTAAAAATGCTGTGATCAGCAACACTCTTCTTTCCTCGGGGGATTCCCAATGTCCTCTATCAGCAGGATAATGCTATTCGTAGTTAGGTCCATGAGACATAACGGAAATTGCTAGGGAATTCAACATTCCTCTTTCCACTGTGTGCACAGTGTGCCGAGATATATCAGGCACACTGGTGGTTCTGAGTGGGCCCTGTATCAAAAGCTCTTCGGGCCTTTTTAGATATGAGAGCCCTGTTAGTGGGGCTGTAGATACACATGTTGGGGCCCCTGTAGCCTGGCGGCCCGTATCATTGATACGTCTGTAGCTACGCCCCTGATCAGGCATTACCTCCCACCACCGCAGTAGTTTAGTTATTGTTATTTCCTTCCCGAAGAGAAGGAAGGAAAATTGCCAGAGCCTGATACACGTTGGACTTCTACACGATAGATGGCGACACCATCTATCTCCGCCTGCCCCAATTTATGCATGGAGGGGAGGAAAATATTATCCAGCACCCTGCACCCGTAGTTTCTGCTGAAACCACCCACAAGACTTTCAAACCCATTGATTTAACGAGCACGTGCTCTATGTGTACTTGGAGAGTATTTGGTGACATCGGGCATTGAACCTAGGCCCTCCAATCAGGAATCCGATGCTCTAACCACTAGACTATCCACGGCCCCAGTAGTCTAATAATGAGAAAATTACGTCCCTGGGACAGATGATGTCCACCGACAGTTTTATCCGGCCCACCACAGATTTGAAAATAGTATAGATTGTTTAATTTTCATGTTTTTTTTTATGTTAATTTATATTTTGAACATTAAGAAAACATCTTAGAAATTTGAATGTTTTTTTCATACGTAAAGTATAGTAATAATATTTTTTTATGAAAACTGATTTAAAAACTTAGTCCTAGATTTTCCAAATGTTCCAGGAATGTGTACAACATGCAACTTATCATACAATTTAATTAAGTTGAGTAAAAAACAAAGTTCATAAAATCAGATAAACTGCTTAGGGAAACACAAGGTACCCTTTTTTAAAACATCTTCGAAGACACTAATATTGGAAGTAATTAATGATTTAAATTATATTATTATATTGACTCTTAAAAAGTAATTTGACAAGCCATTGTTTTGAAGTTAAAAAAAATTGCTTGGAAGTTTTTTTAAATTGTTACAAAATGTTCTATTTTTAATATTTTTAGTTATTTAAATGATTTATGTTTCTTGGAATAATAAAATTAGTATGTACCTAAAAATCTGACTAAATTGAGTTTTAATAAACCTTTTTGTCTAGCTAAATGTTATAAAAGGTAAAAATTTCTAAAAAGGTTAAAGTTGACATTTTTTGAAAAATAAATAGAACTTTTAGACTTATATAATCTATACTGATTTTCATAGTATACAAATGAAAGAATCTACGAAAAATTTTAAAACCTTATTTGAACAGAAAAAGTTTTAGAGAAGGGGAAAAATAATTGCATTAATCAGAAACTGTCATGAAAAAAACCTAAATTTGCAGAACATTAGTTTTTAAGCTGACAGCGCTCAAAAACTTTAAGTATCTTTAAAACTAATTCCGGAATCAGATTTAGAATTTGTATCTTAGTTTTCGAAGTGAATTAGCTTCCAAAAACTGCAAAAACGTTGTTTTTTTCAATGGAGTTATGTAGGTTTAGAAACAAAAAATAATAACATAAAATTATCACAAAAATAATTAAAATACGTATCAGTATAACGTCTGTTCTACTCCTTCAATGTAGTTACATGATATATCATGGCTGACTCGTGTTTAAGCGATCTTCAAATACACATATCAGACCAATGTAATACAAGTTCTAATCAGTTAGAAATTTTTAGAAAAAAATCTAAGCTCATCTTTACTAATTAATGTTGAATTATTTCTACGACTTTGGTTCACTTGTTTAAATAAATCTCTATCGTATTTTATCCTATTCCTTAATCCCTTTTTGCATGTTAAAAGTACTTTGTAACTTTTTTTAATTGTGCAGAAAACATCCTTAGATGAATCTTACGGAATATTGATTCTATCTCGTCTGATTAAAAGTTTTTGGTTTTGATTCTGAATAAAGAAATTTCTTTAATTAAAGCATTCCATTTCAAATATTGATTTTAATCAGTTACATTTATCCTTGAATAGCTAACTGTAACTAACAATGCTAAGCCTAACAGAACAAAAAAGGAATTTTTTTTTCTCGCTAATTGATACTGTCATTAATAAAAAGAAACTACTAGCAGAGATGTAAATTTACTCTTTTAAGGCTTTAGATGATTGCATAAAGATTCTTTTGTATTGAGAAAGATAAATTAACAGAGATTAAAATTGTAATTTCCTTTTTTCTCTCTAAAGGAGTGAAAAAGAGAATATCAATGAAAAAAATTTTAACTTAGATGAGTTTTAGTTTCGATTTATGTACAGTTTTTTTGTTCCTT
>BMAO01033697.1:0-26329 GCA_019973975.1 Trichonephila clavata | reverse complement strand
AAACCTGTCAATGGACCTCCTAAGACATTTCAAGACGCAATGGATCCCTTTACGAAACAAGGAAACTGCCAAGGACGCTCATTCGAAAAGTCCTTATACTAAAGCAGGCTCACTTCTTAGGATCACAGTGCCCAGATTTGATATCAGGGGGCAACCTTTTCGGAGCCATCCCTGCCACGGTCCATTCATTATTCAACAAGGCTGTGTTTTTAATCTGTCACTGGACAACAGAGGACCTTTTCAGGATAACAATGCAGTGTTTTGAATCCCCTGGACACAATGGAATTGGTTTTCCAACAGTGCATGTCTCTTACTCAACAATACAATGCCTCCAACCTGTCCATGGACAGCAGGATACCTCGCTGAGCAGAAAATGCATCCATCCACACAACAAAACAGTGGTTTAAAACTGTCCATGAATATTTTAAGGACTCTGACGAGCAACACAGGCTTCCATACGACAAGGCGGTCCTTGAGACCTCTCGTTGGCGTCCGTATAGCTTTAGGGAACAATACAGAGAGAAAAGTATTGTTTTTACACCCCCCCTCTCCCGCCACCGTGGATTTCGTTTTCCAGCAGTCCAGCACACGCCATGTCTCTTTAGACTACAAAGCAATGCTTCAAACCTGTCAATGGACCTCCTAAGACATTTCAAGACGCAATGGATCCCTTTACGAAACAAGGAAACTGCCCAAGGACGCTCATTCGAAAAAGTCCTTATACTAAAGCAGGCCCACTTCTTAGGATCACAGTGCCCAGATTTGATATCAGGGGCAACCTTTTCGGAGCCATCCCTGCCACGGTCCCATTCATTATTCAACAAGGCTGTGTTTTTAATCTGTCACTGGACAACAGAGGACTTTTCAGGATAACAATGCAGTGTTTTGAATCCCCTGGACACAATGGAATTGGTTTTCCAACAGTGCATGTCTCTTTACTCAACAATACAATGCCTCCAACCTGTCCATGGACAGCAGGATACCTTCGCTGAGCAGAAAATGCATCCATCCACACAACAAAACAGTGGTTTAAAACTGTCCATGAATATTTTAAGGACTCTGACGAGCAACACAGGCTTCCATACGACAAGGCGGTCCTTGAGACCTCTCGTTGGGCGTCCGTATAGCTTTAGGGAACAATACAGAGAGAAAAGTATTGTTTTTACACCCCCCCTCTCCCCGCCACCGTGGATTTCGTTTTCCAGCAGTCCAGCACACGCCATGTCTCTTTAGACTACAAAGCAATGCTTCAAACCTGTCAATGGACCTCCTAAGACATTTCAAGACGCAATGGATCCCTTTACGAAACAAGGAAACTGCCCAAGGACGCTCATTCGAAAAAGTCCTTATACTAAAGCAGGCCCACTTCTTAGGATCACAGTGCCCAGATTTGATATCAGGGGCAACCTTTTCGGAGCCATCCTGCCACGGTCCCATTCATTATTCAACAAGGCTGTGTTTTAATCTGTCACTGGACAACAGAGGACCTTTTCAGGATAACAATGCAGTGTTTTGAATCCCCTGGACACAATGGAATTGGTTTTCCAACAGTGCATGTCTCCTTACTCAACAATACAATGCCTCCAACCTGTCCATGGACAGCAGGATACCTTCGCTGAGCAGAAAATGCATCCATCCACACAACAAAACAGTGGTTTAAAACTGTCCATGAATATTTTAAGGACTCTGACGAGCAACACAGGCTTCCATACGACAAGGCGGTCCTTGAGACCTCTCGTTGGGCGTCCGTATAGCTTTAGGGAACAATACAGAGAGAAAAGTATTGTTTTTACACCCCCTCTCTCCGCCACCGTGGATTTCGTTTTCCAGCAGTCCAGCGCACGCCATGTCTCTTTAGACTACAAAGCAATGCTTCAAACCTGTCAATGGACCTCCTAAGACATTTCAAGACGCAATGGATCCCTTTACGAAACAAGGAAACTGCCCAAGGACGCTCATTCGAAAAAGTCCTTATACTAAAGCAGGCCCACTTCTTAGGATCACAGTGCCCAGATTTGATATCAGGGGGCAACCTTTTCGGAGCCATCCCTGCCACGGTCCCATTCATTATTCAACAAGGCTGTGTTTTTAATCTGTCACTGGACAACAGAGGACCTTTTCAGGATAACAATGCAGTGTTTTGAATCCCCTGGACACAATGGAATTGGTTTTCCAACAGTGCATGTCTCTTTACTCAACAATACAATGCCTCCAACCTGTCCATGGACAGCAGGATACCTTCGCTGAGCAGAAAATGCATCCATCCACACAACAAAACAGTGGTTTAAAACTGTCCATGAATATTTTAAGGACTCTGACGAGCAACACAGGCTTCCATACGACAAGGCGGTCCTTGAGACCTCTCGTTGGGCGTCCGTATAGCTTTAGGGAACAATACAGAGAGAAAAGTATTGTTTTTACACCCCCCCTCTCCCCGCCACCGTGGATTTCGTTTTCCAGCAGTCCAGCACACGCCATGTCTCTTTAGACTACAAAGCAATGCTTCAAACCTGTCAATGGACCTCCTAAGACATTTCAAGACGCAATGGATCCCTTTACGAAACAAGGAAACTGCCCAAGGACGCTCATTCGAAAAAGTCCTTATACTAAAGCAGGCCCACTTCTTAGGATCACAGTGCCCAGATTTGATATCAGGGGGCAACCTTTTCGGAGCCATCCCTGCCACGGTCCCATTCATTATTCAACAAGGCTGTGTTTTTAATCTGTCACTGGACAACAGAGGACCTTTTCAGGATAACAATGCAGTGTTTTGAATCCCCTGGACACAATGGAATTGGTTTTCCAACAGTGCATGTCTCTTTACTCAACAATACAATGCCTCCAACCTGTCCATGGACAGCAGGATACCTTCGCTGAGCAGAAAATGCATCCATCCACACAACAAAACAGTGGTTTAAAACTGTCCATGAATATTTTAAGGACTCTGACGAGCAACACAGGCTTCCATACGACAAGGCGGTCCTTGAGACCTCTCGTTGGGCGTCCGTATAGCTTTAGGGAACAATACAGAGAGAAAAGTATTGTTTTTACACCCCCCCTCTCCCCGCCACCGTGGATTTCGTTTTCCAGCAGTCCAGCACACGCCATGTCTCTTTAGACTACAAAGCAATGCTTCAAACCTGTCAATGGACCTCCTAAGACATTTCAAGACGCAATGGATCCCTTTACGAAACAAGGAAACTGCCCAAGGACGCTCATTCGAAAAAGTCCTTATACTAAAGCAGGCCCACTTCTTAGGATCACAGTGCCCAGATTTGATATCAGGGGCAACCTTTTCGGAGCCATCCCTGCCACGGTCCCATTCATTATTCAACAAGGCTGTGTTTTTAATCTGTCACTGGACAACAGAGGACCTTTTCAGGATAACAATGCAGTGTTTTGAATCCCCTGGACACAATGGAATTGGTTTTCCAACAGTGCATGTCTCTTTACTCAACAATACAATGCCTCCAACCTGTCCATGGACAGCAGGATACCTTCGCTGAGCAGAAAATGCATCCATCCACACAACAAAACAGTGGTTTAAAACTGTCCATGAATATTTTAAGGACTCTGACGAGCAACACAGGCTTCCATACGACAAGGCGGTCCTTGAGACCTCTCGTTGGGCGTCCGTATAGCTTTAGGGAACAATACAGAGAGAAAAGTATTGTTTTTACACCCCCCCTCTCCCGCCACCGTGGATTTCGTTTTCCAGCAGTCCAGCACACGCCATGTCTCTTTAGACTACAAAGCAATGCTTCAAACCTGTCAATGGACCTCCTAAGACATTTCAAGACGCAATGGATCCCTTTACGAAACAAGGAAACTGCCCAAGGACGCTCATTCGAAAAAGTCCTTATACTAAAGCAGGCCCACTTCTTAGGATCACAGTGCCCAGATTTGATATCAGGGGGCAACCTTTTCGGAGCCATCCCTGCCACGGTCCCATTCATTATTCAACAAGGCTGTGTTTTTAATCTGTCACTGGACAACAGAGGACCTTTTCAGGATAACAATGCAGTGTTTTGAATCCCCTGGACACAATGGAATTGGTTTTCCAACAGTGCATGTCTCTTTACTCAACAATACAATGCCTCCAACCTGTCCATGGACAGCAGGATACCTTCGCTGAGCAGAAAATGCATCCATCCACACAACAAAACAGTGGTTTAAAACTGTCCATGAATATTTTAAGGACTCTGACGAGCAACACAGGCTTCCATACGACAAGGCGGTCCTTGAGACCTCTCGTTGGGCGTCCGTATAGCTTTAGGGAACAATACAGAGAGAAAAGTATTGTTTTTACACCCCCCTCTCCCCGCCACCGTGGATTTCGTTTTCCAGCAGTCCAGCACACGCCATGTCTCTTTAGACTACAAAGCAATGCTTCAAACCTGTCAATGGACCTCCTAAGACATTTCAAGACGCAATGGATCCCTTTACGAAACAAGGAAACTGCCCAAGGACGCTCATTCGAAAAAGTCCTTATACTAAAGCAGGCCCACTTCTTAGGATCACAGTGCCCAGATTTGATATCAGGGGGCAACCTTTTCGGAGCCATCCCTGCCACGGTCCCATTCATTATTCAACAAGGCTGTGTTTTTAATCTGTCACTGGACAACAGAGGACCTTTTCAGGATAACAATGCAGTGTTTTGAATCCCCTGGACACAATGGAATTGGTTTTCCAACAGTGCATGTCTCTTTACTCAACAATACAATGCCTCCAACCTGTCCATGGACAGCAGGATACCTTCGCTGAGCAGAAAATGCATCCATCCACACAACAAAACAGTGGTTTAAAACTGTCCATGAATATTTTAAGGACTCTGACGAGCAACACAGGCTTCCATACGACAAGGCGGTCCTTGAGACCTCTCGTTGGGCGTCCGTATAGCTTTAGGGAACAATACAGAGAGAAAAGTATTGTTTTTACACCCCCCCTCTCCCCGCCACCGTGGATTTCGTTTTCCAGCAGTCCAGCACACGCCATGTCTCTTTAGACTACAAAGCAATGCTTCAAACCTGTCAATGGACCTCCTAAGACATTTCAAGACGCAATGGATCCCTTTACGAAACAAGGAAACTGCCCAAGGACGCTCATTCGAAAAAGTCCTTATACTAAAGCAGGCCCACTTCTTAGGATCACAGTGCCCAGATTTGATATCAGGGGGCAACCTTTTCGGAGCCATCCCTGCCACGGTCCCATTCATTATTCAACAAGGCTGTGTTTTTAATCTGTCACTGGACAACAGAGGACCTTTTCAGGATAACAATGCAGTGTTTTGAATCCCCTGGACACAATGGAATTGGTTTTCCAACAGTGCATGTCTCTTTACTCAACAATACAATGCCTCCAACCTGTCCATGGACAGCAGGATACCTTCGCTGAGCAGAAAATGCATCCATCCACACAACAAAACAGTGGTTTAAAACTGTCCATGAATATTTTAAGGACTCTGACGAGCAACACAGGCTTCCATACGACAAGGCGGTCCTTGAGACCTCTCGTTGGGCGTCCGTATAGCTTTAGGGAACAATACAGAGAGAAAAGTATTGTTTTTACACCCCCCCCTCTCCCGCCACCGTGGATTTCGTTTTCCAGCAGTCCAGCACACGCCATGTCTCTTTAGACTACAAAGCAATGCTTCAAACCTGTCAATGGACCTCCTAAGACATTTCAAGACGCAATGGATCCCTTTACGAAACAAGGAAACTGCCCAAGGACGCTCATTCGAAAAAGTCCTTATACTAAAGCAGGCCCACTTCTTAGGATCACAGTGCCCAGATTTGATATCAGGGGGCAACCTTTTCGGAGCCATCCCTGCCACGGTCCCATTCATTATTCAACAAGGCTGTGTTTTTAATCTGTCACTGGACAACAGAGGACCTTTTCAGGATAACAATGCAGTGTTTTGAATCCCCTGGACACAATGGAATTGGTTTTCCAACAGTGCATGTCTCTTTACTCAACAATACAATGCCTCCAACCTGTCCATGGACAGCAGGATACCTTCGCTGAGCAGAAAATGCATCCATCCACACAACAAAACAGTGGTTTAAAACTGTCCATGAATATTTTAAGGACTCTGACGAGCAACACAGGCTTCCATACGACAAGGCGGTCCTTGAGACCTCTCGTTGGGCGTCCGTATAGCTTTAGGGAACAATACAGAGAGAAAAGTATTGTTTTTACACCCCCCCTCTCCCCGCCACCGTGGATTTCGTTTTCCAGCAGTCCAGCACACGCCATGTCTCTTTAGACTACAAAGCAATGCTTCAAACCTGTCAATGGACCTCCTAAGACATTTCAAGACGCAATGGATCCCTTTACGAAACAAGGAAACTGCCCAAGGACGCTCATTCGAAAAAGTCCTTATACTAAAGCAGGCCCACTTCTTAGGATCACAGTGCCCAGAT
Source organism: Trichonephila clavata (assembly GCA_019973975.1). Lineage (NCBI taxonomy): Eukaryota > Metazoa > Arthropoda > Arachnida > Araneae > Nephilidae > Trichonephila > Trichonephila clavata. Next base: position 19,907 of record BMAO01033697.1, on the reverse strand, counting down.
TTGATATCAGGGGGCAACCTTTTCGGAGCCATCCCTGCCACGGTCCCATTCATTATTCAACAAGGCTGTGTTTTTAATCTGTCACTGGACAACAGAGGACCTTTTCAGGATAACAATGCAGTGTTTTGAATCCCCTGGACACAATGGAATTGGTTTTCCAACAGTGCATGTCTCTTTACTCAACAATACAATGCCTCCAACCTGTCCATGGACAGCAGGATACCTTCGCTGAGCAGAAAATGCATCCATCCACACAACAAAACAGTGGTTTAAAACTGTCCATGAATATTTTAAGGACTCTGACGAGCAACACAGGCTTCCATACGACAAGGCGGTCCTTGAGACCTCTCGTTGGGCGTCCGTATAGCTTTAGGGAACAATACAGAGAGAAAAGTATTGTTTTTACACCCCGCCACCGTGGATTTCGTTTTCCAGCAGTCCAGCACACGCCATGTCTCTTTAGACTACAAAGCAATGCTTCAAACCTGTCAATGGACCTCCTAAGACATTTCAAGACGCAATGGATCCCTTTACGAAACAAGGAAACTGCCCAAGGACGCTCATTCGAAAAAGTCCTTATACTAAAGCAGGCCCACTTCTTAGGATCACAGTGCCCAGATTTGATATCAGGGGGCAACCTTTTCGGAGCCATCCCTGCCACGGTCCCATTCATTATTCAACAAGGCTGTGTTTTTAATCTGTCACTGGACAACAGAGGACCTTTTCAGGATAACAATGCAGTGTTTTGAATCCCCTGGACACAATGGAATTGGTTTTCCAACAGTGCATGTCTCTTTACTCAACAATACAATGCCTCCAACCTGTCCATGGACAGCAGGATACCTTCGCTGAGCAGAAAATGCATCCATCCACACAACAAAACAGTGGTTTAAAACTGTCCATGAATATTTTAAGGACTCTGACGAGCAACACAGGCTTCCATACGACAAGGCGGTCCTTGAGACCTCTCGTTGGGCGTCCGTATAGCTTTAGGGAACAATACAGAGAGAAAAGTATTGTTTTTACACCCCCCCTCTCCCCGCCACCGTGGATTTCGTTTTCCAGCAGTCCAGCACACGCCATGTCTCTTTAGACTACAAAGCAATGCTTCAAACCTGTCAATGGACCTCCTAAGACATTTCAAGACGCAATGGATCCCTTTACGAAACAAGGAAACTGCCCAAGGACGCTCATTCGAAAAAGTCCTTATACTAAAGCAGGCCCACTTCTTAGGATCACAGTGCCCAGATTTGATATCAGGGGGCAACCTTTTCGGAGCCATCCCTGCCACGGTCCCATTCATTATTCAACAAGGCTGTGTTTTTAATCTGTCACTGGACAACAGAGGACCTTTTCAGGATAACAATGCAGTGTTTTGAATCCCCTGGACACAATGGAATTGGTTTTCCAACAGTGCATGTCTCTTTACTCAACAATACAATGCCTCCAACCTGTCCATGGACAGCAGGATACCTTCGCTGAGCAGAAAATGCATCCATCCACACAACAAAACAGTGGTTTAAAACTGTCCATGAATATTTTAAGGACTCTGACGAGCAACACAGGCTTCCATACGACAAGGCGGTCCTTGAGACCTCTCGTTGGGCGTCCGTATAGCTTTAGGGAACAATACAGAGAGAAAAGTATTGTTTTTACACCCCCCCTCTCCCGCCACCGTGGATTTCGTTTTCCAGCAGTCCAGCACACGCCATGTCTCTTTAGACTACAAAGCAATGCTTCAAACCTGTCAATGGACCTCCTAAGACATTTCAAGACGCAATGGATCCCTTTACGAAACAAGGAAACTGCCCAAGGACGCTCATTCGAAAAAGTCCTTATACTAAAGCAGGCCCACTTCTTAGGATCACAGTGCCCAGATTTGATATCAGGGGCAACCTTTTCGGAGCCATCCCTGCCACGGTCCCATTCATTATTCAACAAGGCTGTGTTTTTAATCTGTCACTGGACAACAGAGGACCTTTTCAGGATAACAATGCAGTGTTTTGAATCCCCTGGACACAATGGAATTGGTTTTCCAACAGTGCATGTCTCTTTACTCAACAATACAATGCCTCCAACCTGTCCATGGACAGCAGGATACCTTCGCTGAGCAGAAAATGCATCCATCCACACAACAAAACAGTGGTTTAAAACTGTCCATGAATATTTTAAGGACTCTGACGAGCAACACAGGCTTCCATACGACAAGGCGGTCCTTGAGACCTCTCGTTGGGCGTCCGTATAGCTTTAGGGAACAATACAGAGAGAAAAGTATTGTTTTTACACCCCCCCTCTCCCCGCCACCGTGGATTTCGTTTTCCAGCAGTCCAGCACACGCCATGTCTCTTTAGACTACAAAGCAATGCTTCAAACCTGTCAATGGACCTCCTAAGACATTTCAAGACGCAATGGATCCCTTTACGAAACAAGGAAACTGCCCAAGGACGCTCATTCGAAAAAGTCCTTATACTAAAGCAGGCCCACTTCTTAGGATCACAGTGCCCAGATTTGATATCAGGGGGCAACCTTTTCGGAGCCATCCCTGCCACGGTCCCATTCATTATTCAACAAGGCTGTGTTTTTAATCTGTCACTGGACAACAGAGGACCTTTTCAGGATAACAATGCAGTGTTTTGAATCCCCTGGACACAATGGAATTGGTTTTCCAACAGTGCATGTCTCTTTACTCAACAATACAATGCCTCCAACCTGTCCATGGACAGCAGGATACCTTCGCTGAGCAGAAAATGCATCCATCCACACAACAAAACAGTGGTTTAAAACTGTCCATGAATATTTTAAGGACTCTGACGAGCAACACAGGCTTCCATACGACAAGGCGGTCCTTGAGACCTCTCGTTGGGCGTCCGTATAGCTTTAGGGAACAATACAGAGAGAAAAGTATTGTTTTTACACCCCCCCCTCTCCCCGCCACCGTGGATTTCGTTTTCCAGCAGTCCAGCACACGCCATGTCTCTTTAGACTACAAAGCAATGCTTCAAACCTGTCAATGGACCTCCTAAGACATTTCAAGACGCAATGGATCCCTTTACGAAACAAGGAAACTGCCCAAGGACGCTCATTCGAAAAAGTCCTTATACTAAAGCAGGCCCACTTCTTAGGATCACAGTGCCCAGATTTGATATCAGGGGCAACCTTTTCGGAGCCATCCCTGCCACGGTCCCATTCATTATTCAACAAGGCTGTGTTTTTAATCTGTCACTGGACAACAGAGGACCTTTTCAGGATAACAATGCAGTGTTTTGAATCCCCTGGACACAATGGAATTGGTTTTCCAACAGTGCATGTCTCTTTACTCAACAATACAATGCCTCCAACCTGTCCATGGACAGCAGGATACCTTCGCTGAGCAGAAAATGCATCCATCCACACAACAAAACAGTGGTTTAAAACTGTCCATGAATATTTTAAGGACTCTGACGAGCAACACAGGCTTCCATACGACAAGGCGGTCCTTGAGACCTCTCGTTGGGCGTCCGTATAGCTTTAGGGAACAATACAGAGAGAAAAGTATTGTTTTTACACCCCCCCCTCTCCCCGCCACCGTGGATTTCGTTTTCCAGCAGTCCAGCACACGCCATGTCTCTTTAGACTACAAAGCAATGCTTCAAACCTGTCAATGGACCTCCTAAGACATTTCAAGACGCAATGGATCCCTTTACGAAACAAGGAAACTGCCCAAGGACGCTCATTCGAAAAAGTCCTTATACTAAAGCAGGCCCACTTCTTAGGATCACAGTGCCCAGATTTGATATCAGGGGGCAACCTTTTCGGAGCCATCCCTGCCACGGTCCCATTCATTATTCAACAAGGCTGTGTTTTTAATCTGTCACTGGACAACAGAGGACCTTTTCAGGATAACAATGCAGTGTTTTGAATCCCCTGGACACAATGGAATTGGTTTTCCAACAGTGCATGTCTCTTTACTCAACAATACAATGCCTCCAACCTGTCCATGGACAGCAGGATACCTTCGCTGAGCAGAAAATGCATCCATCCACACAACAAAACAGTGGTTTAAAACTGTCCATGAATATTTTAAGGACTCTGACGAGCAACACAGGCTTCCATACGACAAGGCGGTCCTTGAGACCTCTCGTTGGGCGTCCGTATAGCTTTAGGGAACAATACAGAGAGAAAAGTATTGTTTTTACACCCCCCCTCTCCCCGCCACCGTGGATTTCGTTTTCCAGCAGTCCAGCACACGCCATGTCTCTTTAGACTACAAAGCAATGCTTCAAACCTGTCAATGGACCTCCTAAGACATTTCAAGACGCAATGGATCCCTTTACGAAACAAGGAAACTGCCCAAGGACGCTCATTCGAAAAAGTCCTTATACTAAAGCAGGCCCACTTCTTAGGATCACAGTGCCCAGATTTGATATCAGGGGGCAACCTTTTCGGAGCCATCCCTGCCACGGTCCCATTCATTATTCAACAAGGCTGTGTTTTTAATCTGTCACTGGACAACAGAGGACCTTTTCAGGATAACAATGCAGTGTTTTGAATCCCCTGGACACAATGGAATTGGTTTTCCAACAGTGCATGTCTCTTTACTCAACAATACAATGCCTCCAACCTGTCCATGGACAGCAGGATACCTTCGCTGAGCAGAAAATGCATCCATCCACACAACAAAACAGTGGTTTAAAACTGTCCATGAATATTTTAAGGACTCTGACGAGCAACACAGGCTTCCATACGACAAGGCGGTCCTTGAGACCTCTCGTTGGGCGTCCGTATAGCTTTAGGGAACAATACAGAGAGAAAAGTATTGTTTTTACACCCCCCCCTCTCCCCGCCACCGTGGATTTCGTTTTCCAGCAGTCCAGCACACGCCATGTCTCTTTAGACTACAAAGCAATGCTTCAAACCTGTCAATGGACCTCCTAAGACATTTCAAGACGCAATGGATCCCTTTACGAAACAAGGAAACTGCCCAAGGACGCTCATTCGAAAAAGTCCTTATACTAAAGCAGGCCCACTTCTTAGGATCACAGTGCCCAGATTTGATATCAGGGGGCAACCTTTTCGGAGCCATCCCTGCCACGGTCCCATTCATTATTCAACAAGGCTGTGTTTTTAATCTGTCACTGGACAACAGAGGACCTTTTCAGGATAACAATGCAGTGTTTTGAATCCCCTGGACACAATGGAATTGGTTTTCCAACAGTGCATGTCTCTTTACTCAACAATACAATGCCTCCAACCTGTCCATGGACAGCAGGATACCTTCGCTGAGCAGAAAATGCATCCATCCACACAACAAAACAGTGGTTTAAAACTGTCCATGAATATTTTAAGGACTCTGACGAGCAACACAGGCTTCCATACGACAAGGCGGTCCTTGAGACCTCTCGTTGGGCGTCCGTATAGCTTTAGGGAACAATACAGAGAGAAAAGTATTGTTTTTACACCCCCCCCTCTCCCCGCCACCGTGGATTTCGTTTTCCAGCAGTCCAGCACACGCCATGTCTCTTTAGACTACAAAGCAATGCTTCAAACCTGTCAATGGACCTCCTAAGACATTTCAAGACGCAATGGATCCCTTTACGAAACAAGGAAACTGCCCAAGGACGCTCATTCGAAAAAGTCCTTATACTAAAGCAGGCCCACTTCTTAGGATCACAGTGCCCAGATTTGATATCAGGGGGCAACCTTTTCGGAGCCATCCCTGCCACGGTCCCATTCATTATTCAACAAGGCTGTGTTTTTAATCTGTCACTGGACAACAGAGGACCTTTTCAGGATAACAATGCAGTGTTTTGAATCCCCTGGACACAATGGAATTGGTTTTCCAACAGTGCATGTCTCTTTACTCAACAATACAATGCCTCCAACCTGTCCATGGACAGCAGGATACCTTCGCTGAGCAGAAAATGCATCCATCCACACAACAAAACAGTGGTTTAAAACTGTCCATGAATATTTTAAGGACTCTGACGAGCAACACAGGCTTCCATACGACAAGGCGGTCCTTGAGACCTCTCGTTGGGCGTCCGTATAGCTTTAGGGAACAATACAGAGAGAAAAGTATTGTTTTTACACCCCCCCCTCTCCCCGCCACCGTGGATTTCGTTTTCCAGCAGTCCAGCACACGCCATGTCTCTTTAGACTACAAAGCAATGCTTCAAACCTGTCAATGGACCTCCTAAGACATTTCAAGACGCAATGGATCCCTTTACGAAACAAGGAAACTGCCCAAGGACGCTCATTCGAAAAAGTCCTTATACTAAAGCAGGCCCACTTCTTAGGATCACAGTGCCCAGATTTGATATCAGGGGGCAACCTTTTCGGAGCCATCCCTGCCACGGTCCCATTCATTATTCAACAAGGCTGTGTTTTTAATCTGTCACTGGACAACAGAGGACCTTTTCAGGATAACAATGCAGTGTTTTGAATCCCCTGGACACAATGGAATTGGTTTTCCAACAGTGCATGTCTCTTTACTCAACAATACAATGCCTCCAACCTGTCCATGGACAGCAGGATACCTTCGCTGAGCAGAAAATGCATCCATCCACACAACAAAACAGTGGTTTAAAACTGTCCATGAATATTTTAAGGACTCTGACGAGCAACACAGGCTTCCATACGACAAGGCGGTCCTTGAGACCTCTCGTTGGGCGTCCGTATAGCTTTAGGGAACAATACAGAGAGAAAAGTATTGTTTTTACACCCCCCCTCTCCCCGCCACCGTGGATTTCGTTTTCCAGCAGTCCAGCACACGCCATGTCTCTTTAGACTACAAAGCAATGCTTCAAACCTGTCAATGGACCTCCTAAGACATTTCAAGACGCAATGGATCCCTTTACGAAACAAGGAAACTGCCCAAGGACGCTCATTCGAAAAAGTCCTTATACTAAAGCAGGCCCACTTCTTAGGATCACAGTGCCCAGATTTGATATCAGGGGGCAACCTTTTCGGAGCCATCCCTGCCACGGTCCCATTCATTATTCAACAAGGCTGTGTTTTTAATCTGTCACTGGACAACAGAGGACCTTTTCAGGATAACAATGCAGTGTTTTGAATCCCCTGGACACAATGGAATTGGTTTTCCAACAGTGCATGTCTCTTTACTCAACAATACAATGCCTCCAACCTGTCCATGGACAGCAGGATACCTTCGCTGAGCAGAAAATGCATCCATCCACACAACAAAACAGTGGTTTAAAACTGTCCATGAATATTTTAAGGACTCTGACGAGCAACACAGGCTTCCATACGACAAGGCGGTCCTTGAGACCTCTCGTTGGGCGTCCGTATAGCTTTAGGGAACAATACAGAGAGAAAAGTATTGTTTTTACACCCCCCCCTCTCCCCGCCACCGTGGATTTCGTTTTCCAGCAGTCCAGCACACGCCATGTCTCTTTAGACTACAAAGCAATGCTTCAAACCTGTCAATGGACCTCCTAAGACATTTCAAGACGCAATGGATCCCTTTACGAAACAAGGAAACTGCCCAAGGACGCTCATTCGAAAAAGTCCTTATACTAAAGCAGGCCCACTTCTTAGGATCACAGTGCCCAGATTTGATATCAGGGGGCAACCTTTTCGGAGCCATCCCTGCCACGGTCCCATTCATTATTCAACAAGGCTGTGTTTTTAATCTGTCACTGGACAACAGAGGACCTTTTCAGGATAACAATGCAGTGTTTTGAATCCCCTGGACACAATGGAATTGGTTTTCCAACAGTGCATGTCTCTTTACTCAACAATACAATGCCTCCAACCTGTCCATGGACAGCAGGATACCTTCGCTGAGCAGAAAATGCATCCATCCACACAACAAAACAGTGGTTTAAAACTGTCCATGAATATTTTAAGGACTCTGACGAGCAACACAGGCTTCCATACGACAAGGCGGTCCTTGAGACCTCTCGTTGGGCGTCCGTATAGCTTTAGGGAACAATACAGAGAGAAAAGTATTGTTTTTACACCCCCCCTCTCCCCGCCACCGTGGATTTCGTTTTCCAGCAGTCCAGCACACGCCATGTCTCTTTAGACTACAAAGCAATGCTTCAAACCTGTCAATGGACCTCCTAAGACATTTCAAGACGCAATGGATCCCTTTACGAAACAAGGAAACTGCCCAAGGACGCTCATTCGAAAAAGTCCTTATACTAAAGCAGGCCCACTTCTTAGGATCACAGTGCCCAGATTTGATATCAGGGGGCAACCTTTTCGGAGCCATCCCTGCCACGGTCCCATTCATTATTCAACAAGGCTGTGTTTTTAATCTGTCACTGGACAACAGAGGACCTTTTCAGGATAACAATGCAGTGTTTTGAATCCCCTGGACACAATGGAATTGGTTTTCCAACAGTGCATGTCTCTTTACTCAACAATACAATGCCTCCAACCTGTCCATGGACAGCAGGATACCTTCGCTGAGCAGAAAATGCATCCATCCACACAACAAAACAGTGGTTTAAAACTGTCCATGAATATTTTAAGGACTCTGACGAGCAACACAGGCTTCCATACGACAAGGCGGTCCTTGAGACCTCTCGTTGGGCGTCCGTATAGCTTTAGGGAACAATACAGAGAGAAAAGTATTGTTTTTACACCCCCCCCTCTCCCCGCCACCGTGGATTTCGTTTTCCAGCAGTCCAGCACACGCCATGTCTCTTTAGACTACAAAGCAATGCTTCAAACCTGTCAATGGACCTCCTAAGACATTTCAAGACGCAATGGATCCCTTTACGAAACAAGGAAACTGCCCAAGGACGCTCATTCGAAAAAGTCCTTATACTAAAGCAGGCCCACTTCTTAGGATCACAGTGCCCAGATTTGATATCAGGGGGCAACCTTTTCGGAGCCATCCCTGCCACGGTCCCATTCATTATTCAACAAGGCTGTGTTTTTAATCTGTCACTGGACAACAGAGGACCTTTTCAGGATAACAATGCAGTGTTTTGAATCCCCTGGACACAATGGAATTGGTTTTCCAACAGTGCATGTCTCTTTACTCAACAATACAATGCCTCCAACCTGTCCATGGACAGCAGGATACCTTCGCTGAGCAGAAAATGCATCCATCCACACAACAAAACAGTGGTTTAAAACTGTCCATGAATATTTTAAGGACTCTGACGAGCAACACAGGCTTCCATACGACAAGGCGGTCCTTGAGACCTCTCGTTGGGCGTCCGTATAGCTTTAGGGAACAATACAGAGAGAAAAGTATTGTTTTTACACCCCCCCCTCTCCCCGCCACCGTGGATTTCGTTTTCCAGCAGTCCAGCACACGCCATGTCTCTTTAGACTACAAAGCAATGCTTCAAACCTGTCAATGGACCTCCTAAGACATTTCAAGACGCAATGGATCCCTTTACGAAACAAGGAAACTGCCCAAGGACGCTCATTCGAAAAAGTCCTTATACTAAAGCAGGCCCACTTCTTAGGATCACAGTGCCCAGATTTGATATCAGGGGGCAACCTTTTCGGAGCCATCCCTGCCACGGTCCCATTCATTATTCAACAAGGCTGTGTTTTTAATCTGTCACTGGACAACAGAGGACCTTTTCAGGATAACAATGCAGTGTTTTGAATCCCCTGGACACAATGGAATTGGTTTTCCAACAGTGCATGTCTCTTTACTCAACAATACAATGCCTCCAACCTGTCCATGGACAGCAGGATACCTTCGCTGAGCAGAAAATGCATCCATCCACACAACAAAACAGTGGTTTAAAACTGTCCATGAATATTTTAAGGACTCTGACGAGCAACACAGGCTTCCATACGACAAGGCGGTCCTTGAGACCTCTCGTTGGGCGTCCGTATAGCTTTAGGGAACAATACAGAGAGAAAAGTATTGTTTTTACACCCCCCCCTCTCCCCGCCACCGTGGATTTCGTTTTCCAGCAGTCCAGCACACGCCATGTCTCTTTAGACTACAAAGCAATGCTTCAAACCTGTCAATGGACCTCCTAAGACATTTCAAGACGCAATGGATCCCTTTACGAAACAAGGAAACTGCCCAAGGACGCTCATTCGAAAAAGTCCTTATACTAAAGCAGGCCCACTTCTTAGGATCACAGTGCCCAGATTTGATATCAGGGGGCAACCTTTTCGGAGCCATCCCTGCCACGGTCCCATTCATTATTCAACAAGGCTGTGTTTTTAATCTGTCACTGGACAACAGAGGACCTTTTCAGGATAACAATGCAGTGTTTTGAATCCCCTGGACACAATGGAATTGGTTTTCCAACAGTGCATGTCTCTTTACTCAACAATACAATGCCTCCAACCTGTCCATGGACAGCAGGATACCTTCGCTGAGCAGAAAATGCATCCATCCACACAACAAAACAGTGGTTTAAAACTGTCCATGAATATTTTAAGGACTCTGACGAGCAACACAGGCTTCCATACGACAAGGCGGTCCTTGAGACCTCTCGTTGGGCGTCCGTATAGCTTTAGGGAACAATACAGAGAGAAAAGTATTGTTTTTACACCCCCCCCTCTCCCCGCCACCGTGGATTTCGTTTTCCAGCAGTCCAGCACACGCCATGTCTCTTTAGACTACAAAGCAATGCTTCAAACCTGTCAATGGACCTCCTAAGACATTTCAAGACGCAATGGATCCCTTTACGAAACAAGGAAACTGCCCAAGGACGCTCATTCGAAAAAGTCCTTATACTAAAGCAGGCCCACTTCTTAGGATCACAGTGCCCAGATTTGATATCAGGGGGCAACCTTTTCGGAGCCATCCCTGCCACGGTCCCATTCATTATTCAACAAGGCTGTGTTTTTAATCTGTCACTGGACAACAGAGGACCTTTTCAGGATAACAATGCAGTGTTTTGAATCCCCTGGACACAATGGAATTGGTTTTCCAACAGTGCATGTCTCTTTACTCAACAATACAATGCCTCCAACCTGTCCATGGACAGCAGGATACCTTCGCTGAGCAGAAAATGCATCCATCCACACAACAAAACAGTGGTTTAAAACTGTCCATGAATATTTTAAGGACTCTGACGAGCAACACAGGCTTCCATACGACAAGGCGGTCCTTGAGACCTCTCGTTGGGCGTCCGTATAGCTTTAGGGAACAATACAGAGAGAAAAGTATTGTTTTTACACCCCCCCTCTCCCCGCCACCGTGGATTTCGTTTTCCAGCAGTCCAGCACACGCCATGTCTCTTTAGACTACAAAGCAATGCTTCAAACCTGTCAATGGACCTCCTAAGACATTTCAAGACGCAATGGATCCCTTTACGAAACAAGGAAACTGCCCAAGGACGCTCATTCGAAAAAGTCCTTATACTAAAGCAGGCCCACTTCTTAGGATCACAGTGCCCAGATTTGATATCAGGGGGCAACCTTTTCGGAGCCATCCCTGCCACGGTCCCATTCATTATTCAACAAGGCTGTGTTTTTAATCTGTCACTGGACAACAGAGGACCTTTTCAGGATAACAATGCAGTGTTTTGAATCCCCTGGACACAATGGAATTGGTTTTCCAACAGTGCATGTCTCTTTACTCAACAATACAATGCCTCCAACCTGTCCATGGACAGCAGGATACCTTCGCTGAGCAGAAAATGCATCCATCCACACAACAAAACAGTGGTTTAAAACTGTCCATGAATATTTTAAGGACTCTGACGAGCAACACAGGCTTCCATACGACAAGGCGGTCCTTGAGACCTCTCGTTGGGCGTCCGTATAGCTTTAGGGAACAATACAGAGAGAAAAGTATTGTTTTTACACCCCCCCCTCTCCCCGCCACCGTGGATTTCGTTTTCCAGCAGTCCAGCACACGCCATGTCTCTTTAGACTACAAAGCAATGCTTCAAACCTGTCAATGGACCTCCTAAGACATTTCAAGACGCAATGGATCCCTTTACGAAACAAGGAAACTGCCCAAGGACGCTCATTCGAAAAAGTCCTTATACTAAAGCAGGCCCACTTCTTAGGATCACAGTGCCCAGATTTGATATCAGGGGGCAACCTTTTCGGAGCCATCCCTGCCACGGTCCCATTCATTATTCAACAAGGCTGTGTTTTTAATCTGTCACTGGACAACAGAGGACCTTTTCAGGATAACAATGCAGTGTTTTGAATCCCCTGGACACAATGGAATTGGTTTTCCAACAGTGCATGTCTCTTTACTCAACAATACAATGCCTCCAACCTGTCCATGGACAGCAGGATACCTTCGCTGAGCAGAAAATGCATCCATCCACACAACAAAACAGTGGTTTAAAACTGTCCATGAATATTTTAAGGACTCTGACGAGCAACACAGGCTTCCATACGACAAGGCGGTCCTTGAGACCTCTCGTTGGGCGTCCGTATAGCTTTAGGGAACAATACAGAGAGAAAAGTATTGTTTTTACACCCCCCCTCTCCCCGCCACCGTGGATTTCGTTTTCCAGCAGTCCAGCACACGCCATGTCTCTTTAGACTACAAAGCAATGCTTCAAACCTGTCAATGGACCTCCTAAGACATTTCAAGACGCAATGGATCCCTTTACGAAACAAGGAAACTGCCCAAGGACGCTCATTCGAAAAAGTCCTTATACTAAAGCAGGCCCACTTCTTAGGATCACAGTGCCCAGATTTGATATCAGGGGGCAACCTTTTCGGAGCCATCCCTGCCACGGTCCCATTCATTATTCAACAAGGCTGTGTTTTTAATCTGTCACTGGACAACAGAGGACCTTTTCAGGATAACAATGCAGTGTTTTGAATCCCCTGGACACAATGGAATTGGTTTTCCAACAGTGCATGTCTCTTTACTCAACAATACAATGCCTCCAACCTGTCCATGGACAGCAGGATACCTTCGCTGAGCAGAAAATGCATCCATCCACACAACAAAACAGTGGTTTAAAACTGTCCATGAATATTTTAAGGACTCTGACGAGCAACACAGGCTTCCATACGACAAGGCGGTCCTTGAGACCTCTCGTTGGGCGTCCGTATAGCTTTAGGGAACAATACAGAGAGAAAAGTATTGTTTTTACACCCCCCCCTCTCCCCGCCACCGTGGATTTCGTTTTCCAGCAGTCCAGCACACGCCATGTCTCTTTAGACTACAAAGCAATGCTTCAAACCTGTCAATGGACCTCCTAAGACATTTCAAGACGCAATGGATCCCTTTACGAAACAAGGAAACTGCCCAAGGACGCTCATTCGAAAAAGTCCTTATACTAAAGCAGGCCCACTTCTTAGGATCACAGTGCCCAGATTTGATATCAGGGGGCAACCTTTTCGGAGCCATCCCTGCCACGGTCCCATTCATTATTCAACAAGGCTGTGTTTTTAATCTGTCACTGGACAACAGAGGACCTTTTCAGGATAACAATGCAGTGTTTTGAATCCCCTGGACACAATGGAATTGGTTTTCCAACAGTGCATGTCTCTTTACTCAACAATACAATGCCTCCAACCTGTCCATGGACAGCAGGATACCTTCGCTGAGCAGAAAATGCATCCATCCACACAACAAAACAGTGGTTTAAAACTGTCCATGAATATTTTAAGGACTCTGACGAGCAACACAGGCTTCCATACGACAAGGCGGTCCTTGAGACCTCTCGTTGGGCGTCCGTATAGCTTTAGGGAACAATACAGAGAGAAAAGTATTGTTTTTACACCCCCCCCTCTCCCCGCCACCGTGGATTTCGTTTTCCAGCAGTCCAGCACACGCCATGTCTCTTTAGACTACAAAGCAATGCTTCAAACCTGTCAATGGACCTCCTAAGACATTTCAAGACGCAATGGATCCCTTTACGAAACAAGGAAACTGCCCAAGGACGCTCATTCGAAAAAGTCCTTATACTAAAGCAGGCCCACTTCTTAGGATCACAGTGCCCAGATTTGATATCAGGGGGCAACCTTTTCGGAGCCATCCCTGCCACGGTCCCATTCATTATTCAACAAGGCTGTGTTTTTAATCTGTCACTGGACAACAGAGGACCTTTTCAGGATAACAATGCAGTGTTTTGAATCCCCTGGACACAATGGAATTGGTTTTCCAACAGTGCATGTCTCTTTACTCAACAATACAATGCCTCCAACCTGTCCATGGACAGCAGGATACCTTCGCTGAGCAGAAAATGCATCCATCCACACAACAAAACAGTGGTTTAAAACTGTCCATGAATATTTTAAGGACTCTGACGAGCAACACAGGCTTCCATACGACAAGGCGGTCCTTGAGACCTCTCGTTGGGCGTCCGTATAGCTTTAGGGAACAATACAGAGAGAAAAGTATTGTTTTTACACCCCCCCTCTCCCCGCCACCGTGGATTTCGTTTTCCAGCAGTCCAGCACACGCCATGTCTCTTTAGACTACAAAGCAATGCTTCAAACCTGTCAATGGACCTCCTAAGACATTTCAAGACGCAATGGATCCCTTTACGAAACAAGGAAACTGCCCAAGGACGCTCATTCGAAAAAGTCCTTATACTAAAGCAGGCCCACTTCTTAGGATCACAGTGCCCAGATTTGATATCAGGGGGCAACCTTTTCGGAGCCATCCCTGCCACGGTCCCATTCATTATTCAACAAGGCTGTGTTTTTAATCTGTCACTGGACAACAGAGGACCTTTTCAGGATAACAATGCAGTGTTTTGAATCCCCTGGACACAATGGAATTGGTTTTCCAACAGTGCATGTCTCTTTACTCAACAATACAATGCCTCCAACCTGTCCATGGACAGCAGGATACCTTCGCTGAGCAGAAAATGCATCCATCCACACAACAAAACAGTGGTTTAAAACTGTCCATGAATATTTTAAGGACTCTGACGAGCAACACAGGCTTCCATACGACAAGGCGGTCCTTGAGACCTCTCGTTGGGCGTCCGTATAGCTTTAGGGAACAATACAGAGAGAAAAGTATTGTTTTTACACCCCCCCCTCTCCCCGCCACCGTGGATTTCGTTTTCCAGCAGTCCAGCACACGCCATGTCTCTTTAGACTACAAAGCAATGCTTCAAACCTGTCAATGGACCTCCTAAGACATTTCAAGACGCAATGGATCCCTTTACGAAACAAGGAAACTGCCCAAGGACGCTCATTCGAAAAAGTCCTTATACTAAAGCAGGCCCACTTCTTAGGATCACAGTGCCCAGATTTGATATCAGGGGGCAACCTTTTCGGAGCCATCCCTGCCACGGTCCCATTCATTATTCAACAAGGCTGTGTTTTTAATCTGTCACTGGACAACAGAGGACCTTTTCAGGATAACAATGCAGTGTTTTGAATCCCCTGGACACAATGGAATTGGTTTTCCAACAGTGCATGTCTCTTTACTCAACAATACAATGCCTCCAACCTGTCCATGGACAGCAGGATACCTTCGCTGAGCAGAAAATGCATCCATCCACACAACAAAACAGTGGTTTAAAACTGTCCATGAATATTTTAAGGACTCTGACGAGCAACACAGGCTTCCATACGACAAGGCGGTCCTTGAGACCTCTCGTTGGGCGTCCGTATAGCTTTAGGGAACAATACAGAGAGAAAAGTATTGTTTTTACACCCCCCCCTCTCCCCGCCACCGTGGATTTCGTTTTCCAGCAGTCCAGCACACGCCATGTCTCTTTAGACTACAAAGCAATGCTTCAAACCTGTCAATGGACCTCCTAAGACATTTCAAGACGCAATGGATCCCTTTACGAAACAAGGAAACTGCCCAAGGACGCTCATTCGAAAAAGTCCTTATACTAAAGCAGGCCCACTTCTTAGGATCACAGTGCCCAGATTTGATATCAGGGGGCAACCTTTTCGGAGCCATCCCTGCCACGGTCCCATTCATTATTCAACAAGGCTGTGTTTTTAATCTGTCACTGGACAACAGAGGACCTTTTCAGGATAACAATGCAGTGTTTTGAATCCCCTGGACACAATGGAATTGGTTTTCCAACAGTGCATGTCTCTTTACTCAACAATACAATGCCTCCAACCTGTCCATGGACAGCAGGATACCTTCGCTGAGCAGAAAATGCATCCATCCACACAACAAAACAGTGGTTTAAAACTGTCCATGAATATTTTAAGGACTCTGACGAGCAACACAGGCTTCCATACGACAAGGCGGTCCTTGAGACCTCTCGTTGGGCGTCCGTATAGCTTTAGGGAACAATACAGAGAGAAAAGTATTGTTTTTACACCCCCCCCTCTCCCGCCACCGTGGATTTCGTTTTCCAGCAGTCCAGCACACGCCATGTCTCTTTAGACTACAAAGCAATGCTTCAAACCTGTCAATGGACCTCCTAAGACATTTCAAGACGCAATGGATCCCTTTACGAAACAAGGAAACTGCCCAAGGACGCTCATTCGAAAAAGTCCTTATACTAAAGCAGGCCCACTTCTTAGGATCACAGTGCCCAGATTTGATATCAGGGGGCAACCTTTTCGGAGCCATCCCTGCCACGGTCCCATTCATTATTCAACAAGGCTGTGTTTTTAATCTGTCACTGGACAACAGAGGACCTTTTCAGGATAACAATGCAGTGTTTTGAATCCCCTGGACACAATGGAATTGGTTTTCCAACAGTGCATGTCTCTTTACTCAACAATACAATGCCTCCAACCTGTCCATGGACAGCAGGATACCTTCGCTGAGCAGAAAATGCATCCATCCACACAACAAAACAGTGGTTTAAAACTGTCCATGAATATTTTAAGGACTCTGACGAGCAACACAGGCTTCCATACGACAAGGCGGTCCTTGAGACCTCTCGTTGGGCGTCCGTATAGCTTTAGGGAACAATACAGAGAGAAAAGTATTGTTTTTACACCCCCCCCTCTCCCCGCCACCGTGGATTTCGTTTTCCAGCAGTCCAGCACACGCCATGTCTCTTTAGACTACAAAGCAATGCTTCAAACCTGTCAATGGACCTCCTAAGACATTTCAAGACGCAATGGATCCCTTTACGAAACAAGGAAACTGCCCAAGGACGCTCATTCGAAAAAGTCCTTATACTAAAGCAGGCCCACTTCTTAGGATCACAGTGCCCAGATTTGATATCAGGGGGCAACCTTTTCGGAGCCATCCCTGCCACGGTCCCATTCATTATTCAACAAGGCTGTGTTTTTAATCTGTCACTGGACAACAGAGGACCTTTTCAGGATAACAATGCAGTGTTTTGAATCCCCTGGACACAATGGAATTGGTTTTCCAACAGTGCATGTCTCTTTACTCAACAATACAATGCCTCCAACCTGTCCATGGACAGCAGGATACCTTCGCTGAGCAGAAAATGCATCCATCCACACAACAAAACAGTGGTTTAAAACTGTCCATGAATATTTTAAGGACTCTGACGAGCAACACAGGCTTCCATACGACAAGGCGGTCCTTGAGACCTCTCGTTGGGCGTCCGTATAGCTTTAGGGAACAATACAGAGAGAAAAGTATTGTTTTTACACCCCCCCCTCTCCCCGCCACCGTGGATTTCGTTTTCCAGCAGTCCAGCACACGCCATGTCTCTTTAGACTACAAAGCAATGCTTCAAACCTGTCAATGGACCTCCTAAGACATTTCAAGACGCAATGGATCCCTTTACGAAACAAGGAAACTGCCCAAGGACGCTCATTCGAAAAAGTCCTTATACTAAAGCAGGCCCACTTCTTAGGATCACAGTGCCCAGATTTGATATCAGGGGGCAACCTTTTCGGAGCCATCCCTGCCACGGTCCCATTCATTATTCAACAAGGCTGTGTTTTTAATCTGTCACTGGACAACAGAGGACCTTTTCAGGATAACAATGCAGTGTTTTGAATCCCCTGGACACAATGGAATTGGTTTTCCAACAGTGCATGTCTCTTTACTCAACAATACAATGCCTCCAACCTGTCCATGGACAGCAGGATACCTTCGCTGAGCAGAAAATGCATCCATCCACACAACAAAACAGTGGTTTAAAACTGTCCATGAATATTTTAAGGACTCTGACGAGCAACACAGGCTTCCATACGACAAGGCGGTCCTTGAGACCTCTCGTTGGGCGTCCGTATAGCTTTAGGGAACAATACAGAGAGAAAAGTATTGTTTTTACACCCCCCCCTCTCCCCGCCACCGTGGATTTCGTTTTCCAGCAGTCCAGCACACGCCATGTCTCTTTAGACTACAAAGCAATGCTTCAAACCTGTCAATGGACCTCCTAAGACATTTCAAGACGCAATGGATCCCTTTACGAAACAAGGAAACTGCCCAAGGACGCTCATTCGAAAAAGTCCTTATACTAAAGCAGGCCCACTTCTTAGGATCACAGTGCCCAGATTTGATATCAGGGGGCAACCTTTTCGGAGCCATCCCTGCCACGGTCCCATTCATTATTCAACAAGGCTGTGTTTTTAATCTGTCACTGGACAACAGAGGACCTTTTCAGGATAACAATGCAGTGTTTTGAATCCCCTGGACACAATGGAATTGGTTTTCCAACAGTGCATGTCTCTTTACTCAACAATACAATGCCTCCAACCTGTCCATGGACAGCAGGATACCTTCGCTGAGCAGAAAATGCATCCATCCACACAACAAAACAGTGGTTTAAAACTGTCCATGAATATTTTAAGGACTCTGACGAGCAACACAGGCTTCCATACGACAAGGCGGTCCTTGAGACCTCTCGTTGGGCGTCCGTATAGCTTTAGGGAACAATACAGAGAGAAAAGTATTGTTTTTACACCCCCCCCTCTCCCCGCCACCGTGGATTTCGTTTTCCAGCAGTCCAGCACACGCCATGTCTCTTTAGACTACAAAGCAATGCTTCAAACCTGTCAATGGACCTCCTAAGACATTTCAAGACGCAATGGATCCCTTTACGAAACAAGGAAACTGCCCAAGGACGCTCATTCGAAAAAGTCCTTATACTAAAGCAGGCCCACTTCTTAGGATCACAGTGCCCAGATTTGATATCAGGGGCAACCTTTTCGGAGCCATCCCTGCCACGGTCCCATTCATTATTCAACAAGGCTGTGTTTTTAATCTGTCACTGGACAACAGAGGACATTTTCAGGATAACAATGCAGTGTTTTGAATCCCCTGGACACAATGGAATTGGTTTTCCAACAGTGCATGTCTCTTTACTCAACAATACAATGCCTCCAACCTGTCCATGGACAGCAGGATACCTTCGCTGAGCAGAAAATGCATCCATCCACACAACAAAACAGTGGTTTAAAACTGTCCATGAATATTTTAAGGACTCTGACGAGCAACACAGGCTTCCATACGACAAGGCGGTCCCTGAGACCTCTCGTTGGGCGTCCGTATAGCTTTAGGGAACAATACATAGAGAAAAGTATATTTTTACCCCCCCCCTCTCCCCGCCACCGTGGATTTCGTTTTCCAGCAGTCCAGCACACGCCATGTCTCTTTAGACTACAAAGCAATGCTTCAAACCTGTCAATGGACCTCCTAAGACATTTCAAGACGCAATGGATCCCTTTACGAAACAAGGAAACTGCCCAAGGACGCTCATTCGAAAAAGTCCTTATACTAAAGCAGGCCCACTTCTTAGGATCACAGTGCCCAGATTGATATCAGGGGCAACCTTTTCGGAGCCATCCCTGCCACGGTCCCATTCATTATTCAACAAGGCTGTGTTTTTAATCTGTCACTGGACAACAGAGGACCTTTTCAGGATAACAATGCAGTGTTTGAATCCCCTGGACACAATGGAATTGGTTTTCCAACAGTGCATGTCTCTTACTCAACAATACAATGCCTCCAACCTGTCCATGGACAGCAGGATACCTTCGCTGAGCAGAAAATGCATCCATCCACACAACAAAACAGTGGTTTAAAACTGTCCATGAATATTTTAAGGACTCTGACGAGCAACACAGGCTTCCATACGACAAGGCGGTCCTTGAGACCTCTCGGGCGTCCGATAGCTTTAGGAACAATA
>BMAO01033696.1:0-51564 GCA_019973975.1 Trichonephila clavata | reverse complement strand
AAGAGCAATTAAATGGTTTATCTGAAAATGGTATTTTTTTAAGAATGCAAATTTTAAATAACGAATAACAACAAGTGCAAACACATGACCATATGAGAATAAGACTGATTAAAAAATGTAAGGGTTGTCAAATCAAACAGTCTTTTGGAATGAAATCGTTACCTCACTATGAAATCTAAATAAATATCGCTAAGTTCAACTGTCTACAATTTTATATTCCAGCCATTGGTGGAAAATTATTCACCAATATGGTCCTTTTTGAACCCAGAAACACAACATTGGATTAGGTAATACATTTTATTGCCATCGGGAATGTCAGAATCTTTATAATTTCTTTCGAAAGGACTGGATTCATCTTACGTCATGATCACATGATAGTACGCTCAACAAATACTCCCGTGCTGCAGTTGTGTTTGATTCGACTGAGTATTTTGGGATTTTCGGATTTGCATCTACTTTCATATAATAAAATGAAGTACTGTAGCATATTAAATTGTCATAATGACTATATGACGAATTTTTTTCGGTTTCCACTGAATGTTCCGATCTTTCTGAAGACGCATGCTTATGTTCAGTCTCTCACCAACAGAAGGACATTAAAACCAAATTCAATTCCTACAAAATTCTGTTTTTCCGAGCCACCATCTACCCAAAGAATTTTGCAGAGAAGGAATAAATCCACAGTGTTACCACAATTAAAATATGTTCCGAAAGACATTTCGACTGAAATGAAAGTACTTTTTAATTATTTCGGTACTAACGTACCATCACAACAATCGCCAACGTTCAAGATAATTCGCCAGGCTGGCGACTTCGATTTCACATGTGTCGTATGCGATGAAATAGCAATCATGCACTTCGTTTCATATAATGTCGCCAATAGGTTGCGATAATACTTAAATACCATTATTCATTTCCAATATTTTTTGTTTTTATCAAATACGGCAACGATATGTTTTATCAAATAAGCTTTAAAAGCAGTCTGTGAAATATTTTCTGAGCATTCAAAGAGTTTTACGTTTACAGACATAAAGAAACGATTAGCTGTTATTGTTTAGGTACTCGATAACAAACTCGATCAGCAAACGATCGCAGTGTTCTTTGGTGATGAATCGACCCCATGGAGACCTAAAGCCGAGACAATCGTATACATCACCATTAAATTTTGTGAACTATAATTTAGGTAGCTTAATTTTTCTCGTAGTATTTTGTGAAATCTCAGCTTCACTTGACATTTTATCCAGTCTTTGGTTAATAGCACAGTTCAGTTCATTTTATCTTGATATCTTTCCGCTTTCGTGAACTCATCATGAAATTATTTGCTTATGTTTTCATCACTCAGAAGCAGTTGAAAAATTTGTCCCTGAACGATATCTAGGCTTCTAAATTTGACATGTTTTACAGATCTGTTAACGAAATGACATCATTTTTAACGCGTCTTCTAAAGAAGTCCCAGCTATGGAGAAACTTGTCCACAAAACTTTGCTTCATTCTTAGTGTTTCTACTGACATTATTTATTGCAGACACAAACGGCACTTGAAAAAAATATGTATATGTTGTAAAATCCAGCTTTATAAGCTTAGAAAAGTCTATGAAAATATGAAAATGTTACAAATTCAAATTTCATAGAAATAGCATCTGATGCACGCGCCTGCACATTAAAATTTACAATGCAAAGCTCGAGCATATATATATATAATAAAAAAATGAAACAAGGTTGCCGAGTTTAAGTCATGTAATAAGAAATGGTAAAAGGTTACAGTTAAAACAAATAATTAAAAAAAATGTTACAGAGTTACTAAGTCACTTGGATAGACTGAATCGAAATAAAACACAATGCATTTTAAAGGATGTGTTAGCATTCATCTGCAGCTTTATAAAATTACATTTAATTTCATTAAATTATTTATAGTAATTATCTTTATTATATTAACATATATATTATTATGTAAAAGTTCCAGATATTTCAGCCAAATTTTAGATAGATGTTTTGCAGATATTATATTTAACCATAAGTCTAAGCATGTTATACATTTTATGTAATACATCAATATTAAAATAGGATCATTTTGTACTACTTATATATATTCCCTTAAATAAAAACGGAACATAATGTTCTCTAAAATTTCACCATGCTCTTCAGTGATTTTTTAACATAATAATTCATTTTCAGCATTATACTTCCGAAAAATTAAAGTTTTAATATATCCTTTAACTCCGTTGTATATTTTAAATTGAATTACTATTTAGTTTTTACCGTTCAATAATATAAATATATCATTAAGATGATGTACAGACAAACGAAATTTCTTGACAGATTTTAATGCAGGTGAGTTTGTTTTAAATTATAACTTGGAAGTAAAACAAATATTAGAATTCTTCTCAACGCTAATGAGAAAGAAAGCCTTTTTGATGTTTTTTAATTAAATAAAATGCGAATTCAGTAGTTTAACAGAATTAAACAGCATACTACTAATTGTTTGACAAACTAACAATTAAATATATTTTCTGAACTATATTTTCTTTTCCAATCGTCTTTTGCTGTAATATCTCAGCAATCAAAAATGACTTTGCAATTGTTTAAAACTATGTTCTTTTTTTTTTTATATAAATATCCTCGTAATTTTTTTTGTTGCGGTACGATTTTATATTTCATCATCACTAACTTTAAGATAATTTTTATTTTAAATGTAAAATTTACTGTTCGAAGATAAATGAAACTACTTAATACAGCAAAACATCACTTAAATCTTCCGTATCAATCTCTGAAAGGACATTTTTTTTATTGAAAACTCAACAAATTTCCTTTTTATAGTTAAGAACAAAAGTTTTGTAATAAAATAAGGTCAAATTAATAAATTAACATTCCCTCTTCAAACTAGTGCGAAGTGTACAAATTTCATAATCCGAATTCAATACAGCACAGTAATTTTAATTAACTTGTAATTATTTTACGATATGTGTATTTTGTAAATTTTATTACTACATAAGCCGTTGACAAACATATTTTTTCTAAGCTTAATCAAATGACAAACGTAATTTTTTTCCAAAAATGTACATTTTACTGCAAATATTTATTATATGATTAGAGTTTACGGTCGGTGATTTGAATGATATCTATGCTTAAGTTCGAGTTCGTAGAAACCGCTATTGGTTATTGGGAGAGCTTGAATTCAATACCGATTAAACTGTCGTATATATGTATCTTCCACCAAATCCTACAATCTTAAGTGTACGTGGTTATGGCTCCAATCTTAATGTTCAGGTGCATTGTCTGCTCTAATGGATTAAATGATGACCTTGATGGAGAAGGAAGACTTAAGAAGATACACACATTGAAATTAGAGAACAGTAGTATATTTATGAATTGCTTAGATGTTTATCTATATGAAGGTACACAGATAGTATAAATAGGTATTATAGAAAGTACTTCAGTATTTGCCAATTATTGCAGCTCTTCTGAATTGATTGCTAATTTTCAATACTTTGTTAATTGTGTATGATACAAGATTACGGTTATTATGTATTTAACATAACTCTTCGGAACAGCATAAAAGTAAACTTAATCTACGTAACACAGAATAATTGAATTCATAAGATGCATAAAATGCCACTAGTAACAAAGCTTTACATTAACCATTGCCGGCCACCTGAAACACTTGGGGGTTTCAAAACGTAAGGTGACAAACATCTTCATAGTAAACGTTTATTCAGAAAATAATACATATATATATATATATATATATATATATATACTATGTAGGAAAGCACAGGTACGTATGACATCTCTATGTAGTCACTACAGTTATTCAAGCATGTGTTCTATCGGTATACCCCAAACCATCATCAGCATCTTGAAAACCACGCCAAGAAGGCTTACTGTACTTTAGAGTCAGTCCTGACAAACTAACCTCTCCTTCCTTTCAAGCTTCTTGTAGATGGAAATCTCTTGGAGCGAAATCGGGACTATGAAGAGGATAGTCCAGTACTTTCTATCGAAAACGCTTTTTTTCATCTCGCACGTCTGTTCTACCTTTGTCAAATTCCTTGCCCCAAAACTACACTTGTCTACGTGACATAACTCATCTATCGTACATTTCAACCAACTGCCGATGAATTTAAGTTGGAGAATTTTTTTAATTGCAAAAACCGTATCTCACTTCTTATTTCAATCGTGGGCCATATTTCCGTCAACGCAGCCATCTTCTAACTGATTTAGTTATGTTACTAGAGAACTAGCTCCACCTACCTGCACCATTTGAATGCTGTGATCGTCTTCGCTATCTTCAAAGATAATTTGCGCAGCCATCAGAACTCTTGTTATCTTACTTTTTGAAATCCCTACGTTCAACACCCTGAAGGAAGCATTTAAATTTCGGTAAATTTTTCCAGTACGTATATCGAATTGGGGTATGAAAATGATTAGCATTTCAGCTGAAACTCAAGACGAGCATTTTACTTTTGAAAAAGGATCCCAGAATAGGGATAAGAGTGGGCAGTACAAAGGATTAATTTTTAAGATTTACGTACAAGTTTTTAAGCAAGGTTCTTTATGGATTAACGGATGGTTCTTAATTAGTGCTGAATGTGAGTACACCTGGTGTCAAAGAAAGTTGTTTCTCAAACCATAAACTTTGGTGTACGTCCAGTGTTTCCAAGTCGCTTACAACTTGACTCCAAGCGTTCATCAGGCACTTTTTTTAGTCATACTGGATCAAGGCAAAAACAGCTTTATCTGAAAAGTTAACTAATTTCCACTTAAAGTGACATTACTGAAGTTAACGATCAGAACGACTTCAGGAAAGTGGCATGAACAATACAGGGCCCCTGGATATGATCTGGCTAGGACTTGGCCTCAATTTAGCAATTTATTAGAGTTCACTATGTCTTTCTGAGACCAAGAGAAGTTTAAATGTTCGTTTCACTTGCATGATGTGTTACAGCTATGCAATGAATACTGGATCTTCCTCCTCAGTAGTGGCCCGTGCATGACCAGACCTCAGTCTTCAAGATGCAAAAAATTTTCTGTCAATAATCATGCACAGTCAACACATCGCAGCCGAATCTTTTTGCAGTATCGTGAAAAATGAATTCACTTTTCGTGGTCCCAATGCATTGTCTTGTTCAAACACTGTAAAATCATACTCTGATAATAATTAATTCGTCTCCTCAAAGTCTTTCTCACATCTTCTTAACACCCAATCTAGAAGATAAATAATATTCACCGCTCACATCATGTATATAAAATCTATCATGATTTACTCGTTCAAAATGGCGTAACTCTTATTCATAAAGCATAAAGTTTGAAAAAAATGCCATAATCGCTTAGATGGGTAAAAACGCCTCCAAAATTTCGCTTACCTAATTCCTTTCTAAGCAAAACTCAGTGTCGCAACAGCCCATAGATGGCCAAGGCCCACTGTCCCATCCTCATTTTTCTTCACTTTGGACAATGAGGTTCAGGAACAGATGTTCCGGTCAGGGGGTCAGACTGAAGTGTTTAGTTACCAAGCAAGCTTGATGCTCATTTATCGACTCACTGAAAGGATGAAAGGCTGAGTACCCTAAGCAGTCCGGGGTATGAAGCCCGAAGATGTTGTTTGAAAGCGCCTTACGCTACCACTCAGTTCTGAACCATAATTTATTTTTGTTTTGTGTTTTATCAATTCAAATAAGTCAAATCAAAAGAGAAAAATATAGGAGTAACCCCGGAAAATTATAGAGAAAAAATGTAGGAGTAACCCCGGAAAATTGTAGAGAAAAAAATGTAGAGAAACCCCTGAAAATTTAGCGGAAATTTCAGGTTTAGTGCTGAAAAGTGCGATTATCCAATTTTATAGAATAACTTTATTTGTTTTAAAGCAATCAAGTAAATGTAAAATAGAAATGTATTAATTTCTACAGAAATATTTATTACATATATTTGTCTGCAATACAAGAAAATAATTTGATACAATTAAAAAAAGTTCTCGAACACTATATAATGTACCTTTTACAATAATTCAAACTTACTGAAAAATGCTAAAATTATACGCATATTACAGTTAACACTTGTTACAACTGCAATATCCTTTTAAAATGCATATATCCGTAAAAACAAAAATAAGCCCAATATATATTCTGGTTTTCAGTTTTTACCACATCGGAATGTGTGTAAAAACTTTGAAGAATATTCAGTTTTATTCCACTGTTTAAACATAAAATAGCACTTTTAAAGACAGCTTTTGAGACAACGGTAACGGATGACGTGACAATCTCTCCCTATTGAATAACTAAAAATACATTTCTTCCGTAGCAATTCAAAATTTATTTCAAACATCAATATAACACTGTCATTTCTATTTTACTTTTACGGCACGAGTTTCAGAAGATTTCCATTTCCTTATCGATTGCCATTCAAATGCAAATGCGCTTATCTGACGAAGATTTGCTTTGATAATCAATAAATTCTGGAGGAATGTTTCCAATTCACATTTAAATAGCCATGAACAGATATCAAGCTAACTTCGAGAACATTTTTAGACTCTCGAACGATGAGGTTTTGCAACTTCTTTTTGTGTTCTTTACTCCATCGAACTTCCGAGAAAAAATGAGTCGCTTTAATGTCAAAAAAGCTTGGAAAAAGTGGAATTTTTTCCCCGGTTGAAATGATAACAAGTGATTAGAATTGAAATAAAAGCTAACTTAACCTTTTGAAATAAATGAGAGCGTGGCATGGAATTTCCCTTTGTTGCGAATAGACTGTAATAGGGGAATAAATTACAATTTATTTATGGTGATGAACAAGTTTCAAATTGAAAAAAAAACCTATTGAAATCTTCCTCGTAGAAAGTTTTGGATTTCATTCACTTAATTTTAATGGTATTTTCAATGAAATAATTTCATTTATTTGCAACTGATTACGGTCTGTGATATTGAATTCGGTATGTTATAAGTTAAATCGCCTGTTTCTATGTATCATTTACTGAATAAAAATTTTACTTTATCTATTTCAGACAATCATACCTTCAATACTATTTCCCTGGTTTCAGAGTTATTGGTTTAGTACAGGGGTCGGCAACCTATTTAATCAGAAGAGTCAAAAATTACAATTTACAAAATTTCAAAGTTTTTAAAGAGCCACAAATTTTTTTTTTTGCCAACAATAAATAGTACTTGCTTTAAGTTTTCTGATAAAAAGAAACTAATCTATTTATTCATAAGAAAAAATATCTATTTATTCATATATAAGAAGTGTTTTTCACAGCAAATTGGATTATATATGTATATATGACATTATTAGCTAATTACTTATTATTTAAGTAAAAAATTAAAATAATTAAACATTTACTTACAATACTAACTTATACTTCAATAACTAACAATTGAGCAAACAAATTCAATGGTAGCTATGACTTTGCATGGTTATTAAAGTAGAATATTTAAACAATGTAATTTGTACTTAAAAATAAAAAGCAATAATATAAATTTTTTTTATTGAAAACAATGATAAAATCCCTGTGCACCACAAAGTATCACACAGGGCTCACAGAAGTAAGTATTAAGCACACAATACAAAGGAATAAAGAAAAAAAAATAAAGAAAGAAACTTTAAAAAAAAATAAAGAAAAAAATAATTAAAAAAAATAATCTCTTGAGTAGGAAGAATTACAAATACTCATAACAAATTCACTGAACTTTTTAAAAGTACTTCTGGTGGTAAGCAGTTGAGGCAGATTCGGAGGTCAATTTACATTAAGTACCTTGAATACCAGTCTGTTAGGATGTTTCGTTCTCTTTCAAACTTGGAACACAGAAAGAGCACACGTTCTACATTTTAATCATCGCCACCAATTTCGCAATCACAGGAAGATGACGGAACTAAATTAAGTTTGTTCAAGTAGCTTTTAAAGTTGCCTTGACCAGTTAGAAATTGTGTTATTTTGTTAGTTGAGCAAACAAATTCAAGTGGAGCGTTGGCTTTGCATGGTTTTAGAAAGTTTGGATAAATTTGGCTCATAATTTGTTATTTTAAGTTTCAAACACGACTCTAAATTTTCATTTGTTAGTTGGCTTCTTACTTAATTTTTATTATATTAACGCAAAAGAACTCTTGCTCGCACGAATATGTCGATCTGAAGTTAGTCAGCCCTCTAAATGCCAACTTCTTCACCTCACTGAAGCAATCTAGAAGCAATCCATGCGTCAAATATAAGTGTCTGAACTCGCGGAATTTTTTTTAAAGCTGTCCACTTTTGTTGCGTTACATACATACATTTTTGGACCTCCAACTCTTCCAACTTGCTTTTCAACTTTGTAAATTTTTCACTCCACAAAGCTTTATTTCTTAAATCGATCAATTTCATTTGTAAAGATCCAGTATCAATTCCAAATATCTCAATGTGAATTTCCTTACTATTTGTTTTGAGAGGATTTACTATGAATGTGCTAGAGTGGTTGTGCTGGTTTTGAATTGCTCAAATCTGTCAGCAAATTCATCTTTAATTTTTTTTATAAATGTGCTGAAGTTATTGGTGTCAACAGTTGCACTGGTTTTATCGCGATTTTGCTTTTGAGGTTGAAAATGAAGTAATTCACCACTATGAATATCTTCTGCAAAAAGAATTAATTTTTCTTCGAAACAAACCAATTCTTCTACCAAAACATAGGCTTGGTTTTCCTTTCCTTGCAGTTTCCAATTCAGCTCATTTAATTTCACTGTGATATCCACCATAAAGTAAAATTTTTGCATCCATTTGTCATTCTCTAATTCAGGGTGATTAATGTCTTTTTCATTGAGGAAAGTATTTATTTCATTCAAGCACAAAGCAAAACGTTTCAGCAACTTACCTTTGGAAAACCATCGCTCTTGATTGTAAAGAAGGAGGTCGGAATTCTGAGTCTCCATTTCGCTTAAGAATTATTTAAACTGACGATGGTAGAATGCTTTTGACAAGATGCTGTTAACAATCTTGATTATCAAATTCATGGCCTCAACTATTTCGGCCGGAAATAATTGGGCACAAAGCGCTTCTTGGTGTATTATGCAGTGACACGTAAGAATTCATGGTTTATTTTGCTCTGAAGAATCGTTGTTGCCCCTTTTTTTCCCTATCATACTTCTGGCTCCATCACTTGCTATTGAAACGATTTTATTTAAATCGATCTTATTGTCTTCAAAACATTTTTGCACGGCATTCCCTATATCTTCCCCTCTAGTTTGTCCCGAGAGTGGTAGCAATAATAGAAGTTCTTCTTTTGGAACTTGGGAAGACATATACCGGACAAAAAGGGCAACTTGCGCCGCGTCTTTTATGTCGCAAGACTCATTTATAGCAAGTGATAAGACAGAAGAAAATTGAATATCTTCCATCTGCAAATATGTTACATTTAAAAACATTTTAGCTGTTCTATTCTGTACTGTTTTAGAGGATAGGTGCAAATCTTTGATTTTTTTCAAGATTTCTGGTTTGTTTTTGAGATCACGAAACAGTTCTTCAGATGCACATATGAAGAAATCTTTAACATACTCACGATCTGTGAATGGTTAGCATTTTTTTTTTCGCGAAGTTTGCCAGATTAACATTACTTGAAGATTGCGTCCAGTTACTTAACATGGAACTTGATTGCTGTTTTCGTTTTTGGAGCTCATTGACAGCTTTTTTTCGTTCTTCCCCGGCTGGATATTTACTAGCTTACTGAGTATATATTCTAGTGAAGTGTCTCTCTAAATTTGATTTTTTATGGTGTGCGAGTTTTTCGTGGCAAATCAGACAAGTCGGAAGGCCATCTTAGTTGCATATGAAAGCGAACGACTCCATTCAATCCCTATTGAATTCTCGATGCTGTTCTTCAGTTATCTCTCTCTTATATGTAGATGCCATGCTTGCGGTGAAGCAGTAATAAAGAATTTTTAAAATTATTATTTAGGATTCATAAACAACAGATAACACGTTTTGCAATTATTTACTATGTCAACGTATATCTACGTGAATACATACGAGAAGCTGGGCATAATGAAACATAATTTATCAAAAAATATTTTATAACGATATTTCCCAATGAAAAATACTTATCTAAATAAAATAAATAATTATCTAATAATTTAATTATTAAAATGAGTAATTTAGACGCGAAATACTGTTTGTCACACTCTCTCACTCACTGATTGACATACATAGTGATTGAAGTACATAGAGTTTCGTCTCATCTGTGGTCGCCTCTTGTGTGCGTTGATCACCGACTGGCAAGAACGGACTTATCAGAACGGGTTTATCACGGCGTAGTCTGCACCTTAAGGGTTTTTTTTTTAAAAAAATTGGTAAAAATAAAATACTTAGTTTACGAGTAAAGGTGTTATGTTCAGCTATGCGGAAATCAATGAAAATTGCCAAACATATAAACAATCTAAAACTGCAAATACCTACCTACTTTGATCCTCAGAGTTCGAAAATACGTTTATTAAATAACAATTTATAGGTACTTACGCTTATAAATATTATTTTAACGCTAATTTTTAAATAATAAAAGCTATAAAATAGACAAATAATAAAATAGGTAATTTATTAAATATATATTTTAATAAAAACACTTTCGTGGTAATATCCGACAGAAGTACGTTGTTTCTCTTTGACAATTTTTATTGACTTCAAAAAAGTAGTTAGGTATCTTATTTGAAAAATAATATGTATAATATGTATTTTAAAAATATAATACTTATTATGTTACCTACCTTTTTACTTCAGTATTTTAATTATTAATATACATATACATACATATCTATGAGAAAATAATTTGCTTCTAATTCTTCTATTTGAAACAACAATCTATACGTCACAGCCAAAGCACTGGTGAAGACGCCAAATTGTCTTGCGTCGAAAGCGAATTAAAACCTACAAAAAAATATCTGACGCCTAACGACGTGTGTCATAGGTGAGGGGTTCGGTGAAAAGAGGGTACAAGTGGCTGAGAGATAGAAACGTCCTCGTTATCCTCGTTAATCGATTCAGAACGATTTTTAAATGTTCTTTCTATAAAATAAATAATATTTGGGTATGGAACTAAAGAGCCGCAGGTTGCCGGCCCCTGGTTTAGTATATTATTCAAATGGTTTCTTGTATGTAATTAAACTATGAATTAAATACAAATTTAGTTTTAAAACGAAGAAAAATTTTAAGTAAATACTATTTTTACTTCTAATACATTAACCGACAAATAAGTATTAATTTTCTAAAGTTAAAGGTAAAATCTCTTAAGGTACTACCCTAAAATTGTGAATTTTACCGACATTTGACAATTTTTTAATGTTTTATTTTATAGACCATCCTATGTTATACTTATAAAAATACCAAGTTTATTATTTTACGTTCATTAGAACAAAAGCTACAAGTGTTTTAGTACAAGCAGATGACACAACTTTAAGCAAGATGTCATACTTTAAAACGCGTTTTACTCGAAACGTGTTGTTTTGAAAATGCTCAAAGGGGACACCGATTACTGAAAAAGTTTTGAAAATAATTAACAGACATTTTTGTTATGCTCTGTATAATAATAGAAGTGTTTTAACTTTTAGATTTATCGATCACTGTTTTATTACAAAATTTACAAATTTTATGTTAATATAAACACTGTTTTTTTAAGCAATTTCATATAATAACTAAGACAAAGTGCTCTAGTTTTTTGTAAAAATTAAAATATCTCTTATCCTAAAAGTCATTTCAAAAATGAATATCATTGTAACACATCATAAGTGAAAAACAAAAATAAATAAATTTTCGTACAGAATGGGCCACGTTTATGTTATTATTATTTTTTTTTTTGTTAATTGTTACCAAGTTTTTCCCATTTTTTTATTAGTAATAATTTCTTTTTCTCTTCATAATTTTTGCATATTCTTCTTAAATGTACTAAACAAACCTAAAAAGGCACACAAAAAAATCCCCATAGCTTCATTTTTCTAAAAAAAATGTCGTAAGTAGTCGGATACCTGATAATGATAGAAGTAAAAGTCTCGACGAGCAGACACAAAATGGGATACATGTTTAATATGTTACCTGAAATGAAGCATTGTTTTGCAGAGTTCTGTTATTATGTTTGACATAAGCCAAAAGCATTATGTATATATATATATATATATATATATATATTCATATCGTCAGCCTAACAATCAGAATGCCTAACTTCTTCTGGGGTGCTAATTTGATATGGAACTGCTAGTCGCCAAGTTGTTGTTTATGTTCGTCAAGATGAGCGATAACATAACAATATCGTTGCTTTGATATTTTTTTCGTATAGTAATGTGGTTACCATGGTAAAAACGTATAACAGTTTTAATTTTTATTGATTTTTTATCAAGGTAACCCTATTAATTTCAGACGAACTTTATTCGATATCTTTAAAAATTGAGCCTTTTACATTACATTTTATTTCAATTTATTTTTTACTTTTATTTACATTTTTTTATTACACAAGATATTATTTCAGTCTTTTGTCGTGGCCGTGGTAGCCAGGTGGTCAAGGTATCGGATCATGGCCGGCATGTCATGAGTTCTAGTCCATGACCACTAAAAACCCGCCGTGTAGGGGAGCGATGCACGTTAAATCTGTCGATAGCTCAAATGTCCTACCGTTGGAGTGGTAGTTAGGAGAGGAGGTGCCAGCTCAGGTGTTGTCCTTGTCACTTGACCATGGTTCAAAATTACAAGGTTCGTCGCCAAAGTCCTCGTGTAGGGGAGATGTGCGGCATTAATATTCAGTCACTCACTCAATCTTCTGTCGTATTGTGAGCTATTTTCGAATCTGAATGCTTCTAATATCATTGGTGAGTACCAGGATATTTTTTTAAAGAATGAGTAGTGTACTTTTTTAATTATTGCTATAAATCACACATTTCCCGAAAATTTTACTTTTTAATAGTACTTTTTTGAACTTTTCTTGTTCGAGAAAATTCATTGAATGAAGTCGCAGTTTTTGGAATATTACAACTTAACAGCTCTTATTAGTTAACTTTCACTATCAATTTTCATACATATTATGCAATTATTTTATATATAATAATATATAATATAATAATTATTATATATAAAAACTTTTTTATATTATTTAACTAGTTTTTACCCGCGGCTCCACTCGTGTTGATGTCTTTAAATAACTGTCAAAGTCGTAATTATTATCATTAGAAAGTAAATAATATAATATGGTAACTTTTTTGTTGCTTGACTGGAACTAAATAAAATTTTAAAATTCTAAAATTGAGCTTAGTTTAAAAAAGCTGAAAATGCAATTTATTATAATAATAATTAACAACAAAAATTCAATAACTTAAACTGTTAATATCTTTAAAAATCGAAAGTATCTACGCTTAATATACAATTCATTTTAAAAGTGCTCAAAACAGAATATTATTCTAAGATACTACTGTAAACCATATATATTATATGTTCCTCCGTCAGTTGCAATTATGTGAAGATTTGGGAATTGAGAACACCGATCAGGCTACATATAGTTGACCATCAGAAAAACATTGATTTTCCAAATGCACCCCTGCTACCTGAAATGTTAGCTTTGTTAAAAGCAACATTAAAACTGGAAATTGAACTCGTTTGAATTCAAACAGTAGGTCAGTGGGGATACTTGGAATTCGAGGTATGATAACATTATCCCTTTTCATGACATATGTTAAAATATTGGCACCAAGTATATTCTGCATCAGTTGTGTGATCCAAAGCCTCGTTTCTTTACATATTCGAGGAGCATCGAGATTTTGCTTGAGTATTACTGGTACATTTAGTTTTTAATTGAAGTTTATGTGCGGGTACACCCAAAAGTTCAAGTGAATTTAAGAACTCCGTGGGATATCAAGTACTTTCTTCTTTATCCATGATTGTATTCATTGATAAATATTTCTTCATGCCCCCTTCTCCCCGCACGTCGTTTAAATTTTCAATGTTGATTTTATGGACAAAGTCATTGTTAGGCGCCAATATTGATCTTGCTCGCAACCACTAATCCCAATTTAAATTCTGTTGCAAGTCCCGGTAAATTTGAGCAATAAGATTTACATCATTTTCTTCTACATTACAAAATTCTCTGGAAGTAAAATATAACCTCCAGCATTTGCGTCCAAACATCCATAACCGATTTTCAATTGCGTCTGGGCATAATGTTTCCGAATCTACGTCATTATGACGATGCACTCTCATATTCGTTTTCAGACTAAATTGTTCAACTTTTGCCCATAAGTTTGAATTCACCAGCCAATACATAATAAAGCTACCATTCCTCCTATAACATATGTACTATCTCGTAAATCCTGAAGAGTCCGATTAAACGCTTCTATAGCTTTCTTGTGAGACATCGTACTTTCATCCCACACTAAAAGCTTACATTGTGGAAGCATCCTGCCTTGAGAGCTATTTTTTCTGAAATTTTAGATGAGTGAATCTTCAAATACAAGATTAAGTGATAAATTTAAAATGGAATGTGCAGTACGACCGTTGGTCAGTAAAATCGTGGCTATACCAGAAGAAGTCATAGCAACTGCTATCTTCAATGTTTTTCTGATAGTCATTAATAATATGTTTAGCTAAACCTTTTTCCGGTTCCTCCATGGCGTGGAGAAAAAGAGTGCACCACTGCCGGATTCTATATTTTACGTAACACTTGTTGGAAAACGTGACTTTGTTCTGGAGTTAAATGAGGGATAAATTCTGTTACTCGATGTTGCAATGCTATAAAATCGTACTTTAATTTTAAAGCAATTTCATTATCAAAGCTATTTCCATCGACACGTCTAGAACTAATCATTCCAAAATCATGTAGTCTGACCTAAACATTCTGAAAACCTTTATTGCGTTTCGTTGTAGATGTGTTCATTGAAAGGCATATTTGGTATAAAAAAGTCTTCTTTGGTAAAATATCTTCCACCATGTAGTCTTTGTACTTATTCCAAATATTCAAAGTAATAAATACTTTCAAAACTAATTAAACTAATCAAAACTACTAAGGTAATCAAAACTTTTTATGAAACTGTCAATTAATATTACCATAGAATTTTCAATATCACGCGCACGCAATTCGCTAAAACTTTATTTCGTTTCCCTCTTTAAAAAGCGGGAGAAAATTTGCATTAAAATATCTGGGATTGTCGGAATAGAGAACTTCTTAGCCAACTTGGCGATATTTCTCAAAGTTTGAGTTTGATATTTAACAAACGTAACCGAATACACG
The DNA here is from genome assembly GCA_019973975.1 of Trichonephila clavata. NCBI lineage: Eukaryota > Metazoa > Arthropoda > Arachnida > Araneae > Nephilidae > Trichonephila > Trichonephila clavata. Next base: position 36,356 of record BMAO01033696.1, on the reverse strand, counting down.
TTAGACGTTTAATAAAAAGCGATTTAAAAATTGCTTTTTGTAAAGATGCTAAATTACACTATGTTTAAGTTTTTTGTTAAAAATTGGATAAAACTTTTATTAAAATTTCCATTATTGACCAAATGCATAATTCTGCTCCAACTTGGCTGGTAGTAAGCAACGTCAACGTTTTACCCGTATAGCTCCGGTTCCCGTAGGAATATGGAGAATAAAGTATATGTTGTGTTACTGAGCATTAGTATAAATATTACTTATTATTATATAAACAATTATATGTATATTATTGTACATCATAATTACTATTAAGTTATATTATATGATAATGATATATTACATAATAATTTTAATAATATATGTAATTTTTAATTATAATAATATTCAATCATTATTTTTAATCTATTCCTATATTCTTTCTTTGAAATATATTTCAAAAGATTTCATCACAATTATTTTCCTTACGATTTGTTACCGCTAGACTGCCATCGTACGCATTCTGATAATTTGGCCGACGATATATATTTATAAGAATTTTATAAAATAGTGTAAATAATCTATATTTGGATGTGTAACGCATTTATATTACTCCGTTATACTTATTTTCTGTTAAATCTACAATATTTACAACCAACGCCGTTCCTTACGTAATAATGATGACTCAATAGAAACTTGTCGAAATATTGGCGATAGGGTCAAGTTAGCATTAGTTTTGGCGAACAATTTGGCGTCATTGGTGACCATGTTGGCGAGTTCGGGACCCTCTGGTTTCTTCTAGAAATTAGTGGAGAAATACACTAATTTCCCGATCTATGACGCAAGCGGATTTTTTTCTGGAAGTTTCCACCGGGTCTATAAATAGAGCGATCTCGCTGAAATGAATCAGTCTAATAGTAACACAAAAATTTTAGATACTGTTCAAAGTAACTATATTCGCATGATCACTAAAGCAACCAGATACATGCGTAACGAATACCTTAGGAATGCTCTAAAAATAATAGTTTCAAGCAGCATATCCAAAAAATACCAATTAACTTTTTAACTCTCTTCATCAAACCAATAATAGCAATAGGATTAACTTAAACTCTTAAGATGCTCATGAAAAAAAAACCAAAAGACTTAGGAGAATTCTCCTAGATTCTTTCAATCCTCCATAGCATCTCAGTTTCATGAGATAAAATTTTTATTGGACAGTTTCTAAAGTTTTAATTTATTTCATTTTAGCATTTTTCATTTTTTAACTTTAATTTGTTTAACTGTTTAACTTTTTATATCTCTGTTAACTTTAATTTGGAAACTGGACAAACTCCTCCCACTATCTCGTATCTAAATTTTTGAGATCCCTGGGCAGCCAATTGGAGTCAATTTCCTCACCTTCCAGCATCCAATTAGAGATCAGCCTCTCAGCTCTCTCCCAAGCAACTTTCAAATCCAGAACCTCAAGAGAAGTACCGGCACCATAGGCACGCCTACCGGAACAGTCCTTTCAACCAATCGCCAAGATGTATTTCGCAGACAGAGGAAAGCCAAATTCGCCGATTCTACATCGTAGAAATCTAGATATGGGATGAAGGGCTGCAAGTAGCCCGTATGCCCACAGATACACCCGAATCAAACGAGCCATCTGGTTTTGAGTAGTGATTAGTAAACTTGCCTTGACCGTGATTAGCTCGGCTGTGCTTGTGAATAATCTTATATATGCGTGCATTTTAGATATTCATAATTGTATCTAAATGCTGTTGAAGGTGTGAAGTCCTTCTGATATTTATTCTGCGAATTTTGTTGTTGAATCTCGTGTCTCAAGGATTAATTTTGACAGTAAATTTGCATCGCTCTTAAAGAACTGTCTTGTTGTTTGCGACTGATTTGCGTAAAATCCTCGAACTCCGATCAACATAATAGTTTGGCAGCAGATGTGGGGTTTTATCCCAATAACAAGAGTGATGGATGGGCAACTGAAAGCTCTGTTGGAGGGCATAAATGCCTTGAAAAGTGGCCAAGAGGAGACAAAAAAAAAGCCCATTAAGATGTGCAGAGAAGTCAAGAAGAAGTGAAGAATGAGTTATAGAAGAGAATGGAGAAATGTCTGGAAGATACAAATAATGAGTTAAAGGAGATAATGCAGAAATGTCAAGAAGACTTGGAGAATTCTCTAGAAAAGAAAATCGACAATGAAGATAATAAAATCAATCGTGTAGAAGAAAATATCGGAAAATTAAAGATCAAGTTGAAGAAAAGATTAAAGAAGTGGCTGGATTGCTTAGCCTTGTATCACAGTGAGTAGAAAATCTTGAAAAGAAGCTTCTAACCTGTGGAAACACTAACCTGTGTGCCTTCTTCTTCAGTACCTGTGTCGGCTTCTCCAGTATCTGTGTCTGTTTCCCCATGCCTCTGAATGTCTCTCCAGTGTCACTAAAACTGTCCACATATGAAAGTTTGCAGGAGTATGCCTCCGAAATAGAACTAGGCTTTCTCGACTACCCAGAAAATGTGCGAGGAATAATTTCTCTGCAGTATTTCGTTTATGGACTGAAGGATGGAGAAATCCAGAGGGCTATAAGAATGGCAAATGTTCAAGATCTAAAACTTGCCTTGTTATATGCCCTAAAATTGGAGGCCGCCTCTAAAGCTAGTCGCACAGAGCGCATTCTCATTCAAGGAGCTACAATGACTGTGGATGGGCCCTCTGAATCTCCATGAATAAATGACTTTAAAAAATTGAGAGAGGAAATCCAAGCTTTTATAGCTCAACATCAGAACCAAGAGAAACGCTTCAAGTACAGGGGATGCGGTGGATTGGGTCACTTGAGAAAAAAACTGTCCCTGACCAAGAAAGGAAGAGAACCCCGTCTCTTCCTTTCTTGTAAAACTAAAATATGGCCATTTCGCGGGGTGGAGGTCACCAGATATTGAAAAGCCTCATCGCAAGATTCTCCAGATTACTGCAGTTTACTTTATGTGATAGGACAAATTAATAACATCTTGGGGAATATGGTGGTTGATACTAGAGCCAATGTGTCTATAATCAAAGAAGATTTGGCTCGAAATTCACAAATTAAAATTATCTGGACGCCACTCTGCGTTTTCTTGCAAACAGTGACGGGTGAGAAGATTTGTGTGCATGTGAAAGCAAACTTTAATCTAAGGTCTGGAAATATAAACTATCGCCATACGGCAGATATTGCAGATATTACAGATCTCTGTATCTTCAGACTGGATTTTCTGAACAACAATCACTTCAAACTGGACTTTGAAAATAGCAATATGCATTCCAAATTTGAAGACATCACTCTTTTTGGCTTACAAACTCAATTTTAATCCAACCAGAAAATTATAGCAAAATCCAATATCTCGTTATTACCAAGAAATGAATGTAAACTCTCCGGCTTAATAGCAGAATACAGGAAATACCGATTCGGCGTAATTGATTATCCTGACCCAGACAGTTCAAAAGTCGGAGTACTGATAGCTTCGTCGGTAGTAGACCTCTCGAAGCCAGTCATTCTAATGAGAGAGGTTAACATCAATGATAAGATCAGAGCTATACATTGTAAGGGTGGTAATTGCAGCTTGTGCTCTTGTCGCATCTGTAGACCGAAAGTGCAATAGCCAAGAACTTTCTTCAGGCGATCTATTCAAGGATTTAGTACATTAGACGAAAAACAGAGATGTGCTGTAGGAGAGCTGATTACAGAATTTAAAGCCTATTTTCAAGAACATCTGAGGATTTTTAACGAATTATACTAACACAACACCGAATTGATATGGGAGAGCATCCTCCTATTAGGCAACACCCCTGACGACTACCGTTTTCTAAACTAGAAGTCGAAAACTCATCAAGGACATGTGCAAGAAAATGATGTGATTGAGCCATCGTCAAGTCCTTGGGCATCTCCTATCGTTCTGGTCAAGAAGAAAGACCAGATTTTGTGTGGACTATTGTCGGCTGAACGATGTTAACAAGAAGGACATCAACTCTCTACTAAGAATAGATGACACGCTAGACACACTTGCCGGTAATACCTGGTTTTCTACCCTAGATTTTAAGAGTGGGTATTGGCAAATAGAAATCCATCCAGAAGATAAAGAGAAGACTGCCTTCAACAAACGGGACAAGGATTGTGGCAATTTAAGGTTATGCCTTTCGGCTTGTGTAATGCGCCTGTAACATTCGAGCGCCTTATGGAAACGGTTCTCAGAGGACTTTCATATGAGGCTTGCCTGGTCTACCTTGATGGCATTATTATCGTGGGGGCGTTTCTTCGAAGAACATGTTAACAATATCAGGCGTGCACCACAAAAGCTGAAGGAAACTAAAATTTGAAGCAAGTCCATCCAAGTGCCACCTGTTTCAACGTGAATTCACCTATCTTGAACATATAATTTCAGCGAAAGGTGTTCGAACAGACCCGGATAAGATCTCGGCTGTGAAGTACTAGAACTGTTCGACGGATGTTTAACAGCCCCGGAGTTTTTTTTGCTTATGCACGTATTACCGGAAATTCGTGTAAGATATCTCAACAATCGCCAGACCACTCCATAAGCTGATTGAGGCCAAACAGAAATTCATCTGGACGGCCGATTGTAACAACACTTTTAATAAGCATAATGAAGCCCTAACATCTGCTTCAGTCCTGCAATATCCTAAAACTGGGAAAAAATTTATTCTGGATACAGATGCAAGTCATGAGAGCATCGTATCTGGGTTGTTCCAAGAAATAGATGGTCAAGAGCGTGTCATCGTCTATTTCAGCAAGTGTCTGTCTAGACCAGGAAGAAATTACTGCATGACCAGGATGGAAATACTTGCTATCGTATAAACCGTGGAGCACTTCCATCATTACCTATACTGTCGATGGTTCCTGCTTCAAACAAATCATGCCTATTTTACCTGGATACTGAATTTTTTAAAAATCCAGAAGGTCAAATAGCCAGTCGGTTACAAGGACTATAAGAATATGACGTAGAAGTTCGCCACGGAAAATAATCAGCACACGGAAATGCAAATGCTCTTTCGAGAAAACCATGTCCTGAGAGCTGCAAATACTTCTAGAAGGTCGAAAAGAAATTTGGCGAGATAGAACCAGTGGTCCACCGAGTTACGACGCCATAAATATCGGAATTGTAGCCGTGGACGGATGACAGCGTCCAAAGAGATCAACTGGCTGATCCTGAAATAAAACCAACAATAGAATTCAAAGAGACATGTGACGGAAAGCCCGGTTGCCGAGACATCGCAGCATTCAATCCTACAACGAAGCGTTACTGGACACTTTGAGACTGTCTCCATCTGAGAAATGTTGTCTTATATTGTAAAGGGCAGTTTGAAGACGGGAAATCATTCAGATGGCAATTAATATTCCCAAAGGCAAGAGTTTCAATAATCCGTAAGAAACTCCATGGCAGTCCAACTGGAGGTTATTTTGGAGTTATGAAAAATTTACAAAAGCCTGAGAGCGCTTCTACTGGAATAATGTGAGGAGTGATGTGGAGAAGTGGTGTCGAACATGTGATCATTGTGCTGAACGTAAAGGTCCTAGAAAACGCACTAGAGGTAGACTGCAGCTGTATAATGTGGGAGCGCCTTTCGAACGAATAGCTTTTGACATCTTAGGCTCAATTCCGAGATCATCAGATGGCAACAACAGCATCCTGGTTGTCATGGACTAATCACTAAGTGGCCTGAAGCCTACCCTATATCTGAACAAGAGACCCAGACTGTTGCAGAGATTCTGGTTCAACACTGGATCTCAAGATATGGATCCTCTACAACTGCACTCCGATCAAGGCAGGAATTTCAATTATGCAGTTTGCAAGTGGCTGTTTGAGATACTCAGCATCGACAAAACCCGGACAACAGCTTCACATCCTCAGTCTTACGGCTTGGTAGAGAGGCTCAATTGGACCATCCTGAACAGTCTCTTTCTTCGGGTATCTAGTAATAAACAGGACTGGGACACGAAACTGCCTCTTTTCCTAATTGCCTGCAAAAGTGCCATTCATTAGACCACCGGTTATTCTTCTTTCCAGATGCTTTTTCTACGTGATCTTCGTCTGATTGCAGATCACTTGTTCAGCCAACCACCTTCCCTGGCGCCTCAGGAGTATGTCAAGAAACTCCATTAAAGGATGTAGGAAATTCATCATATCTGGCTAGGGAAAGAATTGGCATGGCTTCATGGAAGAAGAACACACCCGATCGACGCAAGAGCAACCGGACACGACTTCCACAAAGGTGACAAAGAGTGGTTATGGAATCCGAAACGTTGCAAAGGTGCCTCTCCGAAGCTACAGACCCAACTGGAAGGTCCTTATAAAGTCCTAAGAAGATTGAATGACGTTGAGACTCGGATAGAGAAATAAACACACGCAAAACCGAAGGTAATACGATACAATAGGCTTGCCCCTTATCTTGGCCAAGATGAATAAGATCCTTAAGTACAGACCACAGACCAGGTCACTAATTATTTTGTAAATATAATGTAAATTATTTCTCTTTTCTAATTTCTTAGTTTTATTTTAGAGTTGTTATTTATGTTTGTATGTGTTCATGTATTTTGAATTTATTTGCTTTGTTTGTGGTGTTGAGTATTTGTTACTTTATATTCGATTTTTATGTCTATAAATAGATGCATCAGGAATACTCAGGGATTGTACTGCCCGAGACGTTCAGTCTTTGAGCAGAGGGCAGTGTTATGAATTTTATAAAATAGTGTAAATAATCTATATTTGGTTGTGTAATGTATTTATGTTAAATCTGAAAATCAACAACAACCAACGCCATCCCTTACGTTATAATGGCGATTCAATAGAAACTTGGCAAAATATTGGTGATAGGGCCAATTTGGCATCAGTTTTGTCAACCATTTTGGTGACCTATTGGTGAGTTTGGGACTTTTGGATTCTTCTAGAAATTAGTGGAGAAATCCACTGATTTCACGATCTTTGACGCAAGCGTTTTTTTTTCTGGAAGTTTCCGCCGGGTCTATAACTTCCAGAAATCGCCAGATTTTCATAAAATCCTTGAATCCCGGTTTACGTAACCATATATATCCATTCAGACCCCATTTTAATGACTTCATTGGTACGGAACATTTTCCTTGTTAATTCTAGGTTATTCATTAAAACGGAGTTTAAATAAAATGCAAATTCTTTGCACTTTTTGGAAATTCTATATTAAGCAACAACATAAAAACTATTCTTAGTTAGAAATTACAAACTTTTTATTGAATAGTTTAAAATGCTATTAGTGAATTATTATAGCTAGTTAAATGGAAATTTTAAAATACTGACTAATACGAATAAATGTTTGTCAATCTTTTTTATTTCATACTCGAAATAGTTCTTTTTTTAATTTTATACAGAGAAAAAAAATACTGTGTCATTTATATCCTGCTGTATAAAAGTAAGATATGTGTTCACATTTTCTAAGCAATGTAAAATATTAGAAAGTGTAACAGTTTTGATGAGAGTTTCATTGTCGATTTATGTCTTAAAATCACTATTCCTTGGCTCCGACAAATCAACAATTTTCTTAAGTTCAGTTGCTTAGATATGCAGTTCGTCATCAAATACCCGATGTTTCTTAATGAATATCGGAGTCTTAACACTGTATAGTATTTATTACATATAACTTACAAGTATAATTCATTCATTAAATGAAAGAGAAACTGAAACAGTTTTACCCACAAGTTTACAAATAATCAATGTGAGCCCATTCACCACACGGCACACATCAAGTCGATAGGCGAGTTCATCCTCTTATTAGTTAATCCTATTAGTCAGTGTGTCTGAGGCAAGTACTGTGAAACAGCTGCTTTAATCCTGTTTCTTAAGTCTGGAAGGTCAGCAGATAGCAGAGGAACGTATACACAATCCTTAATAAGCCCTCTTACAAAAAAATTACTTGGCGTCAGATTGGGTGAACGTGGAGACCATGCGAAACAAGCTTTATCTCGAGGCCCTTTGTAACCAATCAATTGGTCGGGTACAGTGATATTGAACCAATCGCGTACTAAGAGATGCCAGTGGGGTGGTTCACCATCTTGCTGCTAAATGAAGTTATCTGGTTCACTTTCTTCCAAATGAGGAAACAACTATAGTTGTAGAGCATCAAGATAGGCAAAACCAGTTACATTTGACTCTCCGAAAATGAAAGGCCCATACACTTTCCACCAGACATGGCACAAAAAACATTCAATTTAGGTGAGTCTCGTTGCAATTCCAGCACCTCGTAAGGATTTTCTAAGCTTCAAATGCGTGTGTTTATGTGTACACTGAGGTGAAATGTTGATTCATCACTGAATATGACATAATCCATAAAATTTTTACTAACATGCATCAACATGTCGTTTGTGAAGTTGGAGTGTAAACAGTAGTCTGTTGGTTTTACAGCTTGTAGCAACTGCAGACGATAAGAACGTAGTACTAAACATTTGCGTAAAACTTTCCAAACAGTCGTCAATGGCATTGCTAATTCACGACTTGAGGACTGAACTGATTTCTTTGGACTAAGCAATAAAGAGTCGCTCACTCGAGGAACACTCTCTTTGCTAAGGCCTTGGTCGTCCCGTACATTTCTTTTACAAAGACATCCAGTTGTTTCAAATTGATGATACCATCTACGAATATTATTATTGTTTGGAGGTTGACAACCGAATTTAATACGAAATGCTCGTTGCACAGTAATAGCAGATTCTCTCTTTTCGTACAGGAAAACACAAAAAAGGTTTTTGTTCACTAGTCGCCATTTTTCTACTTGCGCACTGATCAGTGAGACGGGGGGGGATAGCATAAGTTTCGCGTGCTCGCGAACCATGCCATCAAACAAAACTCTTTCAGTCGCTCTTTCACTCAATATTTCACTCGAACTGTATCAATCATACTGATATGTTATATGTAATAAATACTATACAAAGTGTTAAAACTCCGTTATTCTTTTAGAAAAACACCCGGTATATCATAATCGTAAAAGCCTTAAAATATCCTCTATGTTGTAGATACGAATGAGATAAGAAATGAATCTCCTAAAATACTCAAGACTCACACGATAGGTTTACACTCATGACTCATGTGTCCCTCAAAAGTTTAATAATGGTTTCCACCCTTTCCCACTGAAATTAGCTCCTTACAAGAACAGTGTTTCTCTTGTTTCGGACAAAAAAAAAGGATATGTAATTGAAAAAACTTAATCTCTTTTTAGTACAAACTAATGAAAACAAATTTTTCAGTTGCTAAAAAAAATTTTAAGTCGGGGTTTAGTATTCGTTAAATCGGATTTTTTTTGTCTTCATTTTAATAAAGGGAACAGAAAAAAACTTTAAACAGCGAAATCCTTTTATTAGGGATTCAACAAATTGGAGTCTGACTGTATATATATATATATATAAGTGCAGAGAGAGACTAAAATGAGATAAAAATGAAAAAACATTGAAACTTAGAAATAAATGTGAAGTATTAGTTTTTCACACTTTTATCTGCAAGAAAATGGAATTTACAGTATTCAGAAATTGAAAATACTATTCCAAGTGTGTTACTATAAGTAAGGCACGCTTTTAAAGTAACTATACTTTTATTATATTGACGTAGTAACATTGCAATGCCATGCATGCGCACTAAATGTTTAGTGACAGATAGACGTGATGAGGTTCAAATGGGTAAAACTTTGAAAATAAACATAAAAGAAAAGCAACCTCTTTCAACAAATAACTGTGGGATCTCATTCACTTTATTGCAAGCAAACTTTCATAACTTTTTAACAAATGAATGGATCATCTTGATGTATGGAACATTTGCATGAGTAAACAGAAGGAAAAAAATTTTTTAACATTATAGTAAGTGTGTTTACATCTATTTGACAGGAAAAGACGTTATTACGAAAGTTTTCTCTTGCATTGATGTTTGTTTATGGTTGTTTAATTCTGTGGCATTTGAGAAAAATATTGGTAGCGTTGTATGTATTACTTTAAATATGCATTTGGTTTATTTACTTCACAGCTATTAATTACAGTATTTACATTGAAATTATTTAAAAGATTGGTTAGTTCATTAGAGTTCAGCAATTGATTGTGAGGGAGATGATTACATTCGTCCTGATCGATGTTTTTTCAATGGACTTCTATCCACCCTCTCTAGGGTCTTGGTGTGATGGGCAGTCACCCTTTATCCTCGAATTACAACCGGCATGGGGAATTTTCTTACGGTGTCAAAGGTTGACGGGGCGATGACAGAAGACATGATCTCGCAGTATTTTAGGGATGCACATGTGCATAGGAACGTGGTTATCCTATTGACGAAAAGGAGCCGTCTTTTCAGTTGTGTGACGCGAAAACGTCACAACACACATGGATCAATTGAAAGTTCTGTCATTTTTGAAGTAAAAACTGTAATTATTTTCTTAAATGCAAGATACTTGGCAGTGTCTGAAAATCTTAAGCATATAAGTAATGGGATGGAGAAAACACTAAGAGTACTGGAATTGTCAGAAAATAGGCTAGAAAAATTAAAATGTCAGTACAAATATGTACAGTGAGAAACGTTGTTGGCCTGGTCAAGAAAGATGAGATGGCCGCGGTAGCCAAGTGGTCAAGTTATCGGATCATGGCATGAGTTCGAGCCCAGTACCACTGAAGACCCGCCGTATAGGGGAGCGATTCACGTTAAATCTGCCGAGAGCTCAAACGTCATCCCGTTGGTGTTGTGTGGTACTGGAGAGGAAGAGGCGGGTGCCAATTCAGGTGTCGTCCTCGTCACTTGACCATGGTTTAAAATTTCGAGGTCAATCGCCAGAAGCCCTCATGCAGCTGAAAAGTGCGATGTTAATATTCACTCACTCACTAGAGTATATTGAGAAATGTTGTTGGCTTGGTTCAGAAAAATGAGAAAGTTTGAAAAAGTAGACACTATATGATTTAAAAGCATTTAATAAGCTTCCGCAAATTTCAGGAAGTGTTTTAAATGAAATGGTTGTACAATACTGTCACTATCGGAAACTGTTTTCGAGGTGAGTTCTCGAAATGTCGGATGAGTTGCACAAAAACAATTAATATTAGATCCTAATCATTTGACTTTCTTCATAAAAGGAAATAGGCTTTTCAGCCAAAATATTTTAGGTCAATGTTCTAGTTATGGATGTTTGGTCTCGGATTGACTCAAAGAGTACTGAAATTATCATATACTCTTGAATTAAAAAAAACATCTTGTGGTGGTTAGTATTACGACAAAAAAGACAGCATGTAAGTGATTGTTCTAAAGCAAACTTCGGCAACCTGTAGAACGTGTGCCAAATTTGGCACGCGGTACAGTTCTCAGTGGCATTCTATACCACACAACAAATTTATCAAATTGTGAGATAATGGAAGCTGATAATTTTAAAAAGGAACTTATTGAAGTAACATGTTTAGAATTATGGAAAGAGAAATTTACAGAATTACGAAAAAAATCCGAGATATGAATCTAATGATACATTGAATGCTCAGAGTGTCTCTGTTAAAGAGATTTAATTTTTGAAGTAAACTGTATGTACCCTGCTTTTTGCTTAGTTCTTCACAGTAGCGTACACAAGGGGATTGCTAAACCCCTCACAGACCACCATATTTTTAACGTTTTTCCTATAGCTCTTTGCCCAAGTGTTTTTCAGAACGCGTATCTCCTTGTAAGGGAGATCTGTGCACGCTGCTGGTTTCACATATCAGTGTGACAAGTCTTTTCTCATATGAGAAATATTTTGGGTCAACAAAGAAAATGCTTACAAGCTGAATGTTAAGATTCATTTAAAAGTCACAAATTATATGTCTGATATTGCGATATAAAGTACAGTGTGTGAAACAGTATTTTTAAAATACCAATCCCTAAGTCTGCATGCATTGACACTGGAATCGAACTGTTTCAAATAATGGTGGTGTTGTTACTAATACCACCTGTCTGACGTAGTCAGATCGAGGCACACGAAATTCATCATGGCATCGGATAGATTGTATGCCTGTCAATAGCCGTAGCTTTGAGGACCATGCAGGTGACAATGCGATTTAGCTAGGTTCCACCCCAAGTTTGAGAGAGAGCACCCCAGGAGTGGTCAGGGATCTCCGAACTCTCTTCCCTTTCCACCAACCTCACGAGAGAACTTGCGGCTCAACGGGTATTTAGAGTACCCCCATGCCGCGAAGGCACTATACATTTACAAACATCTATGCCTTCTCCGAGATTCGAACCCAGGCCCTACGCCACAGTAGTAAGCGTCGCTAACCACTATACCGGATGGTCAACTGTTTCAAATAGTTCTGACGGTATTCTGAATCATATGGTTGATTCGTCTGGCCCATCATTGCAGCAAAGTTGTCGATTCCAATTCTAGGTGATAAATAAATCAAATGTGTGGGGGATTATAGGGGGATATAATTCAAAAATTATTCATACAGTACGATCAGTATTTTAATATTGGGGAAAATAATTTTGGAATGTAAATAAAATTTCAAACTTTCATGTAGAAATAAAACTGAGAGAAAATTTGTCTTTATGTTACTGTCGAAATTTGTTACTAATTTAAATACAGAATAAAAAATTTAACGTATAAAGTATTTAAATTTTAAAAAAGTATTATGCATGTTTCAACACATGTTCATGCACAGAATATTTAAATAAGGTAACTAAAGAACTAATAATAAATTATAGTTTAAAAAAACTAAAACCACACTTTTATAGTTAATCGAACTAAGCTTGTAACTTAGCTTGTAACTAAGCTTAACGCCAAATCAGGAATTAGTCGTCAAATCTGGAAATAGGATTTAAAATGAGAAATCGTTAATTCTGATGATCCTGATCAGGGCAATGGAACAATGTTATTAAATTATTATACTGCCATCGGTCCTGGACAAGTGAGAAAAAGTTTGAATTAAAATCTGACCTTTTAAAGTGGGTTAAAGCTGAGTTCAAAAATTCCGTTATATACAAGTGAAGCTTATAAAAGGGTTTTAAAAATAGAAGTGTTCTTATTCAAATTACTATAATATAATACAGATTCTCAGCTTAAGAGAATAACAAAGCAAGCCGAAATTTCAAGGAAACTACTGTGAATAAACATAAGTGGTGAATATAATTCAATTAAAATAACTCGGGAGCACTAAAGACTAGACCTAAAGTTAGATTCGTAGTATACAGAGTTAAATCAGAGTAAGCTGCTGTAATTGAAGTGGAATTACATATTCTATTCACGAGCATAAATTTAAATTATCTCCCTTTGCCCCTATTATCTCATTTTGACTGCGTCTAAGAACAACACACAGCCTTGCTTACGAAATTAGACTTACTTCAGCACTTAACATATTTGAGTTTAAAAATTAACACACTTTTTAAGCACAAATTTGTTACGAACAGAAGTATTAGCATTTTTAAATTTTGTTCTTTATTTACATGAGAATTCTTTGAAAGTTTAGAAAAAACTTCATATATTTAATTTTGGATTCAAATATATTTATTTGCCATCCACATCCAATAATATCCCCTCAACCCCAAAAGGTCTATAAAAAATTATTTTATTGAAAACCATTTAAGATAACTTTATTGTAAAGCTGGTAAAAATAATATTTAATTTTTATAATTTGAATTTACCCAATCTAAATTTTTATAAAAATTGCATTTAGTTAAAAGGATGATACTTATTAAAAAATATATATATAAATCCGAAAGATCCACACATCTCCGTAAGTTAAGTGTTTTATTTCTGTATATGAATTCAAAAAGTTTTTTTTCTTCATTTCTTTTAGAAAACTGAAACATTCATTCTTGTGATGGGAATTTTTATCAAATATTTCCAAGTATGCTTGTTGAATATATCTTTCACACCTTATATTCAACTTTACCCACACATCAATAGTTTGAAAATATTTCTTTCCTCTTTTCATATGTTTTATAGCATATTTTTCTTTAACGTTCGAATTTCCATCGAAAAGTAAATATTTCTTTTATTCTTTCTGCAAACTTCTGTATTTGTTTGATAACACCAGAAGACCAAATTAAAAAAACAACAACTAAGAACCAGAGCAATAGAAACTTTTTCCAACCACGGACACTTATTTACACAATACGTTCTTACATGACAAAAAAACCTATAATCCAAATATTTTTCCTGGATTTATTTTTCTTTAAATAGCTATAAAGTAAAATAAACTTTTCCTTGCAATTCTTTTTGCATCTTATGATATGTTTTTTTTTTTTGTTACAAAGAAAAGAAAATATGTGTGAGAAAAATTCGTCAAATGCAAATTTGAATATGTAATAAATATTCTTAATTAAATAGAAATTGCAAATAAATATTCTTTTTGTTTGTTTGTTTTTTTGCTTGATGTCAATTTATTTTTCACTGAAACATAAAAATATTTTACGGTTTCTGATTACATTTGAAACCGTAATCTTAGGAAAAACGTATAATGATTTTTTTTTATATTTCGTGTCACTTGAATTGGAATAAAACATATAAAATTGTTTTGAGAATATTATTGACTTACAAAAAAAAAATTAAATGTGTTATTTTTTAGCCAAAGAAAAAAAAAAAACGACGAATTTTTCTTGTTTATGGAAAATGTTTCTATAATTTTAGTTACCGTAAAATCCACGTATAACGCGCACCCATACTTTCTAATTGTATTTTTTTAATTTTCAGGTATGTTCACCGTATAAGGCGCACCTTCTTTTTTACGAAGGCACCTAAAATGTTTTGAAGTCAATTTTTCGTAGTATTATTCCAAGGTATAGAAAAAAATAGTATACTTCTAGAACTGTAGCCATTTAAGTTTTTGAGGAGTGTCATTTATTTAAATAAACTTGTGACAGGGTTTTTACGCGTTTCACTAACCTTCTCATATATTCTTTAATGTTTTATTTATTTCAACCAATCTCCACCGGGAGCCAAAGCGTGATTTATGCAAATGAGATATTTTATATAAGTTCGGGTTTAGCGAGTTAAAAAAGAGAATGAAATGAAATGAGAAAGTGTTTTCAAATGTAAACGTAGATGTTGTGAGTAGAGTCCATCGTACCGTTGTGGATAAAATTAGTTCATAAAAGAACTGCGAGAATAGCTGAGAAATAAGTCGCCTATTAAAGAATCCTATTTCAAGTTGACCCAATCAAGATCCTAAAGAACCAACTAGATGAACCTGCCATAACACAAGAAATCAGGTTAGTTTTATAGATTACAATTAAGTATAAGAGTGTAGCTGTAATTGTACGCGTCGATCTTTCGTAGATTCAGATAGGATTCCGTCGTTCATGATTATTGAACACTTCTCATTCTCCACTGTGTTTTATTGTTCTTAAAATTGAATAGTATTTGTGTAATCTCTTAATTAAGAAAAATCAATAAATAAGATTGATTTGTTAAAATGAGTACTGAATTTATTATGCATTCAACACGTTCGGATTCAGGTAATCCGAAGGGGAGTTGATAATCTTAGCGGTAGTGAAAGGCTACGACACTGGCGCCCAACCGAAATACCGGAATTAAGAGCAAGTGCAGGATTTAGAGTTTTGCCAGAATTATTTTTTTCGGGTAAAGAAAATGTGTGTTTATTAACAATATTGATGATAATATAGCCTACTATGAAATACCGGTGAATCTGGCGTGTGCGTATTTAAAGGGTCATTTAATTGGGAGATCGTTAGACTGCTTTGAGGTAATCGGATTTGAGTGTGTAAATGAAGAAGCGACTGCGTTTAAAACGCTTAAAAAGAAGTTGTCGGATAGCTTTCCAGTAGTACGGAATAAATCAGAGTTAGAGGCTCAGTTTTTTTTCATCGAAGCAGCGGAGAGGTCAGGCCCCGTAAGACTTTATTTTCCAGCTATTCAAAGTCCATAAGACTTTAAATTTGAATTATGATGAGCTAAAATTGATTGATCACATAGTAATGCGACTCGAACATCAAATTATGGATTATTTAGAAGTTCGAAACCCCACAACGAAAGTTCAGTTGTTAGAGTTGGTAGACCGGTATGAGGAACGTCATAGCTGCAGAGAAACCCATGGTTCGAGTAATAATTTTGCTAGACGAGGTTGGGATATGAATAGGAATGCTGCGGAAAGAAGGAATAATGGAAATTGGAGAGATACAGGGGTCAGAAATAGACAAAATGATCAGAGAGGACTAAGCAGGGGTGCGAATAATTTTTCTCGTCGTAATTATCAAAATCAAGGATTCGAGGGAGGAAATAGCAACAACCAACCAAATCAGCGAACAGACCGGTATCAGTACCGTAGGATGGTGGTTAGGAAGGGTCCTAGTGATGATTCAGCAAAGCAGAATTGGAGGCGTGTTGATTGCAACAGCGGAAGGAAGATAAATGCCAATTTAAACTTTCTAAGAGATCGTGTTGAAGGAGATCCTCGTAATAGAATTAAACTTAATTCATTACGGTTATCACCAGTTGATCTTCCGTATGTGCCGATTCTTTTACATGACACGTTTATAAAAGCTCTCTTGGATACAGGTGCGGAGAAGTCATTTATTTCAGAAAAGTCACACCGATCATATTTTTCTTTTTATCCTATTAAGAAATCGTTAGCTGAAGTAGTTACGGCTCAAGGGTCACAATGCAGAAATTTAGGCACAATTGAGTTACGAATTAAGATAAGGGAATTTTCGAAGTTGTGGAAATTTCATGTGATTGCTGAGATGCAATATCCATGCATCCGGGGTATTGATTTTATGTCACATGCAAAGATAAGTTTTGATTTTGTTACGAAATCTTTAATCATTCCAGACTCGCAGATTGAGAAATTGGCAATTTCGGACGAACCGGTACGGATAGATTTATTAAAGACTATGTTAAAAGCAGGGCAAATACAGAAGTTGGCAAATTTTAATGTGGAATGGGAACATCGCCCAGGTACGCAAAATGTAGTGGCTGATATATTGTCTAGAAACCCGTTAGAAAGTAATGAAGAAGCAAAGGTGTCTTGTGCGGTGATTAGGTCGTTAGTATTATCGTCTAGAGAGCAGTTGAGTGAGGAACAAAGGAATGATCCGGAGTTAAGTCATATCTTGCGGTTTTTAGAAGATCCTGACGATAGTTCCATTAATGAGTCAATTTGTAGAAATTGGTCCCGCGACTTTAAGTTAATAGATGGGTTGATATTTTATGCAAAATATACAACCACACTAGGTGAATTAAGAGTATTTATACCCAAAACATTACGTAAAGATGTTATGCGAGAATTCCATGACTCGCCGATGGCGGGCCATCTAGGCAAAAAGTAAACCTACTTAAAATTAAAAGACGCGTGTTATTTCCCGTACATGAGGAAATACATTTATAAATATGTAGCAACCTGCGACCAATGCCAAAAATTTAATTATAAGAACAGATTACCAGCTGGTCAATTAATTCTGATAGTAACGAATTTTCCGAATGAAATCATATCTTTAGATTTATTAGGCCCATACCCTGCAACTAGTCCGGAACACTATAAATTTATTTTAGTAATAACAGATAATTTTTCTTAATGGGTTGAAATAGTTCCTTAAGGAAAGCTTCGGCTAAAGCAATTGCCAATGCATTTTTTGAGAATTATATTTCGCGTTATGGAGCTCCAGTTAAGTTAATTAGTGATAATGGCCACCAAATGATATCCGAAGTTTTTGAGCAAGTATGTCGCCGGTTGAACATAAAACACGTTAAAACTGTGGTATATCGTCCACAAGCTAATCAAACGGAAAGAGTTAATCGTACTTTTCTAAAAATGATTTCGAGTTTTGTCGCGGATAATCACACTAACTGGGACCCATTTCTGCTTGAGTTTAGTTACGCTTTAAGGACAGCAGTACAAGAGACAACGGGTAAAACACCGGGGGAATTATTTTTAGGTCGAAAGTTAATCACTCCATTTCAAAAATTAGTAATGGTAACTGATGGATCAGACTTAGTTTGTGGAAATATAGAAAAGTTGTTTGAAGAGGCTAGGATACATACAAAGCGCCAGCACGAGAAGTGGGCGAAATATTATAATAAGAAGAGGCGTGAAGTTAATGTAAAGGTTGATGACCTAGTGTTGGTTCAAACTCACCCGTTGAGTTCGGCAAGTAAGAAAATGGTGGGTAAATTTATGCCAAAGTTTGAGGGCCCCTATAAAGTTTTGAGTGTGAAAAATAATAATTTAGTAATATTAAAGTTTGGTACAAGAATAACTGTTAATGTGGATCAGGTGAGAATTTACCATCAAAGAGAATCAGAGGACAGTGTTGCCGAATCGGAAATTGCGAGAAGTAGTGATCATAATGTAGTAGCATCAGACAGGTCAGATGATAGGCAGCCGAGATTAATGCAATCAGAAAGTGATGGGAATTGTCGTAGAGGATCAGAATCAGGAAATTTGGAAGGTAGTAGAGATATAGTTACGAATAGACGCGATGGAGAGGAGGTCAGAAGGAAAAAACGTGTGCGGACTGAGTCTACTGTTTCTTCGAGGAGTGATGTGTATAATTTCAGGAAAAGAAAGCCTCGTTGGACGGAGAGAGAGAAAAGAGGAAGGCCCTAATCATGGGTTGAGAACATACAGAGGAAGAAAAGACCGGAGGCCCAGGTATCCCGGGACAAGAGAAAGTTGGCCTCGTCAATGCCGTCTCGTTCCTCAAGAAAGTGGTATAGAAAGGTGGAAGAGAGGAATTCTGAAGGAACAACTCCAGAACCATCCCGCAGTGAACAGAGGAAATCGGAAGGAACAATTCCAGGACCATCCCAGAGATTCAAATACAACAGACCCCATCCAATCCAGCAGGAACGGAACTGCCCTTACAACCTCCGGAGCCGACGTCGAGTGGACAGCAGCCAGAATCAGAATCTTGCAGATGGAAGGAACGCCTCAGCAGGAACATATCAGCTTCAGCGAACTCAATGAAAGAGGAGACCCAGAAGGTGGGAGCGCAGAGAGGACAGCCCTAGGACAAGGTCATCCAGTACAGAGGCCGTGGTTGGAGACAAAGCCTATGCAGATTGGATCTAAAGACTAGCCAGGTTGTATAATTCTAATTTGTTTATTTTTCCTCTGACAGACAGTTCAGAGTATTTTCCATGTGGGCTAGTCTATTTTTTTTTTGTAAAATTAGCGTACAAAAGTGTCACTGAGTTGTGTGCATTTTCATATCGATTGAAAAAGCTTTTGTATTTAATTTTTTTCCAAATTGTGGAAAAACATTTGTTGAATTGTAATTGTTTTGCTACACTTTAAAGACGAGGCTTTATATGAGAGATTACTTGTATTGTTTGTTGTAATATATTGTATGTAAAAAATGTATATCATTTTGTGTGTAATTATTAAGATGTATAAGTAGTGTCTGGTTTCGGGGCGCGGCGTAATTAGGAATACTAACAAAAACATTAACAGCGCAGCGCGATTGAGTGGGAATTTTTTGAAAATGAAACCAGATAAAGGTTATTTTGTTATGAGACTATATGTATATAATATAATGTATGCCAAATTTATGTCAATAAGGAAGTTGTATAAGGTTCTGTGCATTTAATGTCATGTTTTAGAAAGAAAATTGACAAGTTTTCCTTTCAGGGCAGCAGTCCCTGAACATAGTGATGAGATGAAAGATTGATTTCGTACGAAGATATTATTGTAAATTTTTTTATATTTATTAGCACTTAAGTAAAGTGCATGATCAGGGTTTTTTTCCTTAAAGGAAGGTTTTCCCCTGATCTTCGCCCGAATGGGATGCACTGTAGGGAATTTATGTAAAAGATCATTAAATTAGAGTGGAGTACCCTTTGAGTAGTCATTTCTGTGTGCTAGTTTAATTAAAGTTTCTAAACTTGGTGAGTTAAAATTTTCTGCAAGTTCAGTGTTTTTAGGCATTCTAAAGTACGTGAGTTAAACCTTTCTACAGGTTTAGTGTTTTCAGGCATTCTAGAGTTAGAGTTAAAATTTTGTGGAGGTTCAGTGTTTTTCAGGCGTTAGGTGTATTACGCGAGTTCTTTCAGGTCGTTTAGACCTTCAATAAGTCACGCTTTTTTCTCGGAGGGGGTTGTGACGGGTTCCTACACGTTTCACTAACCTTCTCATATAATCTTAATAATGTTTTATTTATTTCAACCAATCTCCATCGGGAGCCAAAGCGTGATTTATGCAAATGAGATATTTTATATAAGTTCGGGTTTAGCGAGTTAAAAAAGAGAATGAAATGAAATGAGAAAGTGTTTTCAAATGTAAACGTAGATGTTGTGAGTAGAGTCCATCGTACCGTTGTGGATAAAATTAGTTCATAAAAGAACTGCGAGAATAGCTGAGAAATAAGTCGCCTATTAAAGGAATCCTATTTCAAGTTGACCCAATCAAGATCTTAAAGAACCAACTAGACGAACCTGCCATAACACAAGAAATCAGGTTAGTTTTATAGATTACAATAAGAGTGTAGCTGTAATTGTACGCGTCGATCTTTCGTAGATTCAGATAGGATTCCGTCGTTCATGATTATTGAACCCTTCTCATTCTCCACTGTGTTTTATTGTTCTTAAAATTGAATAGTATTTGTGTAATCTCTTAATTAAGAAAAATCAATAAATAAGATTGATTTGTTAAAATGAGTACTGAATTTATTATGCATTCAACACGTTCGGATTCAGGTAATACCCGAAGGGGAGTTGATAATCTTAGGGGTAGCGAAAGGCTACGACAAACAGTATTTTGATCTATGTTGTCTAATTTTTTCTATGCTCATCTTTTTTTATTATCTCTCACTTTTATATCCGGCGTAAGACGAGCACCCTTAAATTTCGATCTTATTTTTCGTGTTAAAAGTGCGCTTTACACGCCGTATTTTACGATATTTATGTAATGCCTGGACATTGACCTTCAAGTCATTAGGTAACTAGCTCTACAATACTTTTTTACTATATAATCCAAATTTTTCAGCAAACGTCTAAATGAGCAGCGTTCATAAGTTGTCCAGATTCATATAAAACACATAAATGCGAAACAGTCCAATTAAAACGAAACAACTTATGACAATACTAATTATATTTTTCTATAATAATTATATTTTGCATATATGTAGCTTATACTTCTGTACAGAGCCTGAACCAGGATTTCTCAAATGTATGATTTAAAAGTGGATTTATTTACATTTTAATACAACAGAGAGTAGAGTATTTTTTAAAGAAAACATGTTATTATTTCAGTTTATAGTAACTCTGAAAAAATGAAACTTATTCAAAAATCTTAGTTCTGGAAGTGTAGAGAAGTCTTAGTTATATACAGGCGAAATATTGTTATTATAGAAGTATTCTCGATTTAAAAAAATACTATTCTGACAATATGTCCTTTTTTTCTGTATTTTTTGCCCAAAAAATGCATTTTAATGGGAGACAAGTAAGGATTCATATGAAAAAATCGGTTAAAAAATCAAATCTAACTTTCTTAGCCTAAATTGTTTTTTATATACTTTTCTACAAACTCATGAATTTTGAAAGCTCTAAGTTTAAAACACGCAAAGTTGTGATAAGTTTCCTGGTCGTTTTTATTCGCATTCCAATGGCAAATCAAAACTTTAAACTGACTTATCTCAGAGGGAAAGATTTAAAAACTAGTTTGTCTTCATTTAAAATGCGAAGACTTTTTTTCTATTGTGCACTTGGAGGATTTTTCACTTTTTTCTAATAGTACATGGAATAAAAGTTGGTATGCATTTTTCAATCAAAACAATACTTATTATTTTTAAAAAAATTGAATTTAGTGTTTATACATATTTTAAGGAATTTTCAATAAGCATTCAAAAAAAGAAGTATTGTACGAATACCAAACATGTTACAACAAAACCCATATCAAATTTTTCTATACATAGTTTGAAACACTTTTAAATCAAATTTTATATATGTACGTTAGGTTTTGTAGGAGGAGCAGCATTTTAAAATCACTTCATAAGTTTCAAGTTTTTCCCTTAAAAAATCAAATGGTTAGCTTTTTATGACATTGTGATCACAAAATCTGTTTTACATCATACATACACATAGAATACAAATAAAAAAATATGAAAATAATTTTTAAAAAAATGTGTACATGTCCCCTAAAAATTATTCATATTGTGTAGTAATCCACAAAACAGCATTTTACGTATATATTCTAATTCACACACACACACACACACACACACACACACACACACACACACACACAACACACACACACACACACACACACACACACACACACACACACACACACACACACACACACACACACACACACACACACATATATATATATATATATTTCTGCGTATTATTAAAATATATGTTTTAATTCATAAGAATTCTTAGTTTTTATTGGAGTTTGCTTCAAACAAAAAATTCCAATATTCATAAAACAGATCTTCAGTAGAGTTGCATTTTTGAGCCCTTTTTTGCGATGTCCAGTTTTAAATAACATTCCATGCAACAACATACACACTCTGACACCCAATGCATCTGCAAAAATGCTGGTTCTAAGTGTTCCTTCGCAAGTGCAGTAACAATGTAAACGAATTATTTGTTGTATAGGATAGAATGGGCAGATCCTGATTATTAATCTTGAATCGAAATCTTGACTCACGTCGTTTTGTTCTTTCTTAGAAGGGGAGCCACAGAACGAAAGAGAGGAAGTAGTTCCCTGCGATAAAAGCAAGGTCTTTTCCGGTTGACGTTTCTTCCGTTCCGTAATGCTTATTTGCAGTCAATATCCTCCAACTGACATGTTCCCACTGGTAATTGTCCTGTGCTTTATACCTCTATTTCACAGCGGTAAGTCTATAGTAAAAATAATTAATGATTTGTAGAGTAAAACTGAATGGATTATATTAATTATCTTAATATTAAGTACATTAATCTATTATTTTAAAAGTTTTTTTTAATTTTTTGCAGATTAAATATTTAAGATTAATTAACCCCTTAACTGATATCTTTCTGAAATATATGTATCAAAAACTTATTTTAAAGCTTTAAACATTGTTTAGTATAAAACTTTTGAGATATTTATATACATGTTTTATTCAAAGAGCATTGTGTCATAACTGTTAGAATTGAATAAAATTAGTAATTTTACTGCAAAGATAATTAATGTTTATATTATAGTCTTTTCGGAAAAGAAATTTAAATAGATTATTGAAGAATATTGATAGATGAAATGTGTTTGCTTACTTCAAGGAGATGATTTCAAGAATTATCTTCAACCCGAGATTATTAATTTAGACGATTATTTTTAAACTATTATTATTTTTTTTTATTAGTTTTTGTTTTCGATAAATAACAAACATACTTGCATAAAAATGTGGAATTCTTTTGAGTTTTATGCTTTCTTTGGGCTTTTTGTTTTAAGACGCGCGATTCTTGGATATTTTTAATAAAAAACATCTCTCTTTAAAACTAAAGGACAGCAGAAGCGAATTTTTCATTTATTAATGTTGTAATATTAGTATTGATTCATACCGTAACATGATTATTACGTTTTTTAAGCAAATTAAAATTTTTAGAAAACAAAAAAAGATATTTTATTTTAAAGGTCTTTCTAGAATGTATAGTGAAATAATAATTAATAAATATATATGATATATATAAAATAACAAAATTAATCAGAATCATTCAAATATAAATATTTATTGGAAATCGAGCCACTATTAAATTAAATGTTTTGACCATTGCATTCTTTAGAATGTTTTGCATCATAAACTGTTGAACTTTGAGCTTTGTGACTCTTTCAATATTTTAAGTAACTATCGTAGCTTCTAACAAAAAAAAACATGTTTAATTTGAGAAAAAAATTTCAAATTTCAATATTATTGACCAAATATATGTACATATAAATATTTTTTGTCTTGTTATTGCATTGACAGGAATAAAGTACAAAACATTTGATTAAATATAGTTGGATATTTAGTGTTTTATGACGCCTATAAGTAATATTTTCAAATGAGATTATTCTTGAAACAAAACTTTAAATTTAAAGCTCAAGTTTGAATTAAGAAATACATTTTAAATATATGTCGTAAGGTATTGAGTATTTTGTATATATATATATATATATATATATATATATATATATATATACAGTCGTGGAAGTATATTGAAAGATCAATCTCTCTAAAACGAATTCTCCTCATAACGACATTCTTTTTGCGATTTAATGACTTCGTTAAACAGAAGTTCGACTGTATATATATATATTATATATATATATATTATATATATATATATATTAATATACTGTTGAATCATGTATAGTAATTACATATAATTATACAGTCTATTGAAGGAAGTTATTTTATATCTCATTTCAAATGATATCTCATATCACATTTAAAATGAATATTTTGAGGAAACGCATCGATGTATAACAATAATTTAATAAGCAAATTCAAAAACTTCCTAATTAGAGTTTCTTTACACGAATAAGTGTCTAAATAGAAAAAATAAAAATAATTCTATTACATTTCCCATACGAATTATTTATCTATAATATGATGTTCTTCTATAACTATTTTTAGTTACTTATAGGAAAACAAGCCATTTGCAAGATAAATTAGCTTTTTGAAATAAAAAAAAACTACTAAGTACTTAGACTTATTTTATATACTTAAAAACTGGGGTTACAGCAGAATACTTTGAAACTTAGATCCTTTTATACAAATTTTGTTTTTAACAGCTCGTAAACAATATACTAAACCGAGTGTTTTTAAAATACTCAAGGTCAAGTAAAGGAAGTTGAAAAGACGAGTTCACATCCTTTAAGGCAGTGAGATTAGAAGTCCTGGTTGTGAGGTTGAATCTTTAGAAAATATTTTTGCGATGCATTTCATGCAAAAAAGTTGTTTTGCTAAAACAAAATAATGAATTGATATTTGCTAAGGCCAAGCAAAAAATTTATTTTCTTTAAAAACTAAAAAATTTTCCACGGTGATTATTTTTCAAACTAAAATTTTTATTTATATATTTTTTTTGCATCGTTTTATTGTCTGTCTGCTTAAAACGAATAGAACACACCTAAACTTTATTTTACGAGAATATATATGAAGTGTTATTGTATTTATATAGTACACACACACACACACACACACACACACACACACACACACACACACACACACACACACACACACAACTCCTCTTTTAAACGTCTTTGTTTAAACGACTTTGACGACGACTTTTTTTCACGAATTAAATGATTTTTTTATAGAATTATTTTGTTTCTGGCACGAATCTCTAAAAAATGAAGGATTCGTGCCCTTAAGATATTGAAGCTTTGATCGAATTCATGACAGTTTATGATAATAAAGAAGTCAATAATGACGAAGTCGAAGGTGGAGTTCAGCTATTAACAGCTTATTTAATTCGTGAATGCTTGAAATTTGATACAAGTATAGAACATTTTCTTACTCGTAATTCTGACATAGAGCGTGTATTAAAATTTCAACGTAATCATAGTTTCAAGCAGCAGGATATTAAGTATTATATAAGCAACTGGAGAAACCAAAAAATATACGCCATTCAACAAGAAACCCAACTGAGGGCATTAATAACGAACTAAATTCATCATTTGAATCAAAAACCGATAGTTGCACTTGACATATTTGCACATCTACTGATGATATCATTTTTAATCCCAGTTTTTAATAAGCGTGCATGCTTGCTATCGATTAGCAATGAATATCTATACAATTGTTAGCAGAGTTTTATTCCTAATTTCTATCTGAAATTTTATGTTATACGTACTTAGGGACTGAATTTTCACTGTACACTAATTTTAATATATTTTGTAATAGAAAGAATTTTTTTTTCTAAATATCTAACATGAAATTATTTTTACTTTTTTTGCACGGTTTATTAGGAAAATATTTTGAGATTTTTCATCTTACACGATTTCTTAAAATTGTGGAACATATCCCCAAATTCACCATTGTTTCATGTATTTATTTACACGATTTTTTTTTTACATGATTTTTTGTACGGTTTTCTGGCGAACGTATACAGCTTGTAAAAAAGAGATGGGTATACTTTCTTTTACTTGCTATGATATTTTTTAAATGTGTTTTAAAGTACCGAGATTTCTTGACATTACTTCTTTTGTTAAAAAAAATTAGTACAGTTTAATTTTGAATTGAAATTTTTTTTCTTAAGATTTTTGAATGAAATTGAAAAGTTAAGAACCCACTTCATGGAATTTTATCATTTTGTTTCTTATGCTTCCAAGTTATTAATACATTAATACATATGTCGTGGCTCTAATCCCCTACTACATAAATATTCATTGCATCATCCTTTTGAATATGAAAATATAGCTACCCTTAATTATTCTGAGCCAAAAAAAAATTATGATTATTTATATATAGTATTAAGTTCATTTCTAGTATTTTAAATTTTCTGAGAAACCACTTACTTGAAAATGTTCGCTGCTTGAAAGTTGGTAATAATATTATAAAAAATAAACTAGTTATGAATTTATCTAATTACTGCATATCAGAAAAGATTGATGGCATTGGATGTGTATATAGCAGTGATATGCACATTGTGTGTGTGTATTTTTACATTAAATATTTCTTGCTTAATGCTTCATTTCAAAATTGTAATACTAAGTTCTTTTTTTTTATTTCGTTTGATAGTTAATAGTTTTTCTCTCTTTAAAGAAAAATGAAATGAAAAATATTGATTTCACCGTTATCTGTCTTAATTTTTCTGAATCATTTAATTTCACTTAATGATCATGACACACACAATCTTGTGTTTCATTAGCATTGTACATTCTATATAAATTCAGCAAAAAAATCGGTATTTTAAAAGTACAAATTTTGGTCTTTATACCACTATAACTGTATATCTGTTATTTTGAATTTTTCTTCAAAATGTTCGCAAAACTTTTTGCATTATGCTTTGACAACATTGTACGCAGCAGAAATTAAAACAGTTTTCATTTGTTCGAAAATTGCAACTTTTTTAGATTGCTTATTTGATTGTTTATTAACATTGTACTCCGAATCAGCTCGTTAAGCATCAGTTCTCGTTTAGAACTTTTAGGTTAACTGTATTTGTATAAAAAATGGAAATTTTGAATATAATAGGGGATATTTTATAATTATTTCTAGGTCTGTGCGATGATGACTGCGCCCCCAGTTTTGCAGATACTTGTTTTACCGGCGTTTCTTCGGATCTCAAGTACATGCTCAATCTCAACAAGATGGTGGCCATCAATGTCTCAATAGCAGCAGTACATGATCTTTGCCTGTGAGTGAGCCATTTTTATATGAATGTTTTGTTCTTTTATTTTTAGAATTGAATGCCTATTTTATGCTACATATTTTAAAACTTTTTAACGTATTCTTTGTAACGGACCAATTCCGCATTGATGCGAGAGTTAATAGGAGGAACATTCATCCTTAAATAAAGAACCGCTTTTATTTCGAGTTAGCAATTACGATCAAATTAAGCCAATGAGATGAAAGTCAGATTTAATCTACTCCAAAAACTTATAATGAAAAATAGTACAAGGTGATTCAAAAAGAAGTATGTGGTTTCAATACACTACAAATTCAGGGACAATTTATGATATTCTAAGTTATTTGGAACATTATTGTATGGTATTATTTTAAGTTTTGTTAGACACTTCCTCATATATATTCTATGTGTCACACACAGAGCATTCATCCTGTAATCCATTTCCACCCAAACGCGTGTTAACCCGCACTACTCACGCAGGGTGTGTCAAAACCCATGGTCTAACTTTTTTCAACGCTTCTTCTAAACCTTTATGGAAAATGGACAATTTCTCGTGTAGCTGACTTTAAGGCCATATCCTTTGAGGGCCTTAGCTTGTAGGCAGATTTTAAATTTATATTTTTGGATATCTCCTTTTCGGATATATCATACCCTGCGCGTGAATCATTATTACAGTTCTGAATGCACGAACATGTTTTAAATCTTCCTTATGCTATGGCGTATTATTTTAGTTATGATAAAGAAATGTGATATTTAAGTAATTTAATAAATACAGTATTTAATAGATATATTACAACAGTATTTTTGGATGAAGAAATTCTCTTCGCGGTTATAATGAGGAAAAATTAAATGAAGAGTATAACATCAAGTATGATTCCTCCACTGAAATCGATCCAGATTTAGAAAAGGGAGACACTGTTGAAAATAAATGTTTTATACGTAGAGACACAAAAGCATTTGAGAAGAGCATAATTTTAAAGGAGATGACTGATACACATCTTATCCACTTTCAGATGAACTTTTGAAAAAGAAAAAAATATTGCTGGAACCAAAAAGGAGAAAATAAAGAAATTCCAAAATTTATAAGTTTAAAGAGTAAAGAAGTTTACTCCTACATGTTTAGTTTAAAAAAGATACAGAATAAAAAAAATAAGATCCAATGAAAACATCGCACTCACTCACGACGCGATTAAAGGAGTGTATAAACAAAGCACTGAATGCCCTTATAAAATGAACAGAAAAACTAAATTTATGTGTGAAAAATGTAATAAACATGTTGTGTTTCATACTTTTCATCTTTTTTAAAATTGCATACACATTTTACGGTAAAAACACAATGTAAACTCTCTTGGGTATGACATACCCTGCGTGAGAACTTTAGGTCGGTTTTTTCACGCGAGTGATGCCAGGTTAAGGTATCTCAATCAAGTCATTGATAGCGGTTGGGATACACTTTGTCAACTCTACTGTACCAACAAGAAGGGCAGGGACGAATATGTTGTCCTTTACGCTCCCCATAGGAAGAAATCACTAAGTGCTAAGTGAGGATTTCTGGGTAGCAATTGGACAAGTGCCATGATGTAGTCCGTTATTCATCCAATCCATCAGATAGAGAGACGTTCATCGAGGTAATCCCGCATGTTAGCCGATCAATGGCATGATGTAACATCCAAATGGCGGATGAAGTTTGTAACAACCTCATTGAGGTTGTTGAGGTTTAGTGCTTCGAGTAAAGATGTAACATAACTATGAAACAAGTCTATCCATGTATTAATCCTCTTGGGGAAAACATATTTTTTAAATATTTTTCAATTGAAAATTTCCTCCCGAAGAAGACGTGATCTATGTAAAGTATGTCGTGTGTTTAACTATTAGCTTTCGGGTTCGAGAGAGAGAGAGAGAGTGGCAGAAGCTAAATGGTAGCTGTGAGGATTAATGTAAGGAAATAGATCGCTAATGGAAGTGTGCAGTAGTTTATCTGCGTAATATTTATGATTGACGATTTGTCAATTAGACGTTTGAATTGGATTAGCGTTGGCTTGAAGTAATTTAGCAAAATTAAAACTAAATTTACTTCTTTTGCCTTCCGTGCTCTTGCTCACTTAATTAGTTTATGGTGTATTTCCTAATCTTGAGATGTTAATGTTTGTTAGGCTGTTGGAAACAAATTGCGTTTGATTTGACTATGGCTAATGTTTCATCTAACTCTCAAACACTGATGGTTGGGGAAAAGCCCAACCATCATTAAAACTAGTTTAAGTTCCAATTTATTATTTCACTAACTTAAATCAAACAACTCAGGGTAGGAAATGCACAACACTCGTTATTATAAGAGCAATCACACGGCTAAAAGGATACTTAATATATGAATATAAATTCTTCTTCTCTTACTCTTGGAACACTTTGGGCTTCGACCGTAATTTTCTTATTTCTTGTACAGCCTCCGGTCGTTATAATTAAACTCAATCTTATAACTTATTCGCCAATTAGCAATAATTGAACATCCAGAAACTTTTCGTCTATTAGCTCTCTCGACTAACCTCGCGTACCTAAATGTTCACGTTTAAATATAACGACTCATTTGCATAACTGAAGTCTTTTTCTTTGGGAGAAAATTTTCAATAGAATACAGTTAAAAAGAAAGAAATTCACCCCAAGATGGTAAGTTAAAGGTTCTCGGATAGACCTGTTACAAGTTGTTAATGTCGTCATGCAACTGTGACATCAATGGATAAAAAAGTGGCTCTCGTGACAGTTCGTTAAATTCAGGTACACTAAAAGAATTTTCTGCAGCATACATGTCGCAATTTCAGTAACTAGTCGTCACGTGACATGCATGTTATTGCCTTTACCACTTCCTTCAGGGGAGAGATAAACACTTTAGGAGTAAATCTACCTTACGGTTTACTGAGGTGTTGCTTGTCTGATTATTACTGCCTTGCAGGATCTGGAAAGTGTATATTTATTTATGAATCACCCAGTATTTATCAATAGATGCTGAAACTCCTATCAAGGCTAGATGTCTTGAACTCCATCCCAAGGTGTTAACTGCAATTTTTTTCGAGTAATATATGTATTTTTTGAATCACTACATTGAAAATTTAGGGATATACGTAAATAAAGTACTCAACTTCGGGAAATTTAATCCGTTAGAGCTGATTAATTAAAGTGGTACTTTAAAGTATTGTCAGTCCACAAAAGTCTAAAATATTATCATTATTTGAAAAGAAGAATAATTTTTATAACGGAGTTTAAATTCTTACAATTTTTCATCTTTGTCTCATATTCTAAATACCCAGAGAGAACAGTACTATTTTATAACACAAAATATTTATTTTTAAAGATAATTAAATTTTTAAAATTTGTTTACTTTTTTTACTGATAAAAACAGCTTTTAGATATAAACATAATTTGATGATATTAGTACACAAAAATTAATTGCACGTTGTGCGTTTTGAGTGAGGTTTCGACTAGATGTTTTTTAAGGCACTGCATCCAAGGGTAGGGAATGCTGTATTTTCTTAACATGAACTACTGCACTTTGAGTCTTGTTCATTCTCTTGATCGACATTTTAAGATTTTAACGAAAATTTCAGCAGATTATTTGCTTGGACTTCTTCAACTGAAAAACCATTCTTTGGTACATTACTAAGTTCATATGGTAGATTCTGTAAAAAATCCAAAGCCTCTTGAAGACAGCTTCTTTTTTCCCCCAGACTTTCTAAGATAAGGAAATAATAATAATAATAGCCATATAACTATGAAGAGTGGATTTAAAAGAATATTCCCGTGCTAAGTACCGTCGATAGATACAGTGTTAATCCCCTTTTTAGGAGCAACAGCGATTCAAATGCAAATACTTCTATAATCTAACAACACAGTCAACTGTCCTCTTCTCATTTTCCTTCTCCTCGTGCACGAATTCACTTCTCTTAACTTTAAATAGTAGTTCTTATTTCGTAAATCGCGGTACCTTAACAGAAAGAAGTTCACCAATCAAACAATGCATGAAAGGTATTTCCCTCTTAGGACTAGTTGAAAGGTTTGGATAGAACCCGTTAAATCCATTTAAAATTAGACTGCAAAACACGATTTCGTAAGATGTCAATTAAAGTTTTAATCTCAAAAGTTCAATAATCATGTATTATATACATCTTATTTTTTAAGTAATAAACTAAATATTTATAATAGTACATATACATTTGTCATATTTAGAAATTAACAAATGCACTCATTGCCAGTAAAATTTAAAATTCTGTACGTGGCAGAGGAGAAATGTGTTTGTATTAAAAGCACGATTTATCAATAAGAAATATTTCTGAATTTCAAAGTGTATACTTTTTCTAAGTTCTGAAAATTTTGTAGGGTGATGTGTCCAGTGAGAAAATATCTTCTACTACGTAAAAATTATAAATATTACGTAAGCTTACTGTGTGTGTAAAGTATACCAATGAAACTCACTATGAATGGACAAAAATGTTTTTTTTTTTTACAAAAGTCGTGGTAGTAAGTAGATTTGATCAGCTTAGAAGAAAAATAAAAAAGTAAAATACTTATGGTTGCATATTTCAAAATTCTTTTTTTTTTCTTCAAATTTGATTCTGTTAAAATATAACTTTACATATGTATTACAAAATATTGATCAATGTTTTTTTACACATGCCTTACTTTTAACGAACAACAACAAAATATTTTTTAAAGGAGAGGGTTCACGTACTGATCTTTTTAATATTTTCTTAAAATTTAATTTAAATCGAACAATTAAACATGGTCCTTCAAAACTTTGATTTTATTTAACGTAGAAATTTTCGCCAACCATACTGTTATTTAACTTATAAAGAGTGTCCCAGGATCATTGGGACAAACTTTGAGGACAGGTAGGGGTCATTGCAAGGATTCAGATTTTTAAAGCAACCCATGGTCGGAAACGTCTTCGTTCGGCGCTACGTGGTATTGTTCACAAGAGCATTCAAGGAAACCGACCTGTATTACCACAGTCATTTGAACTGTCATCGCAGAGGAATATGAAATATTTTACAAACACAGAGCTGGAAGATATGCACCTGATTCACGGATTGGCAGAAGGAAATGCACGAGCATCAGAAATATTATTTCGCGAAAGGTACTCATAGGGAGATGCACCGGAGCACCGGATGTTTGCACACATACATTTGTATCACAATTTGAGTAAATATGGATCCCTACGAGATCATCGGAATAGCGAGAGTGGGTCACGGTATCCAAGTACCGTGTTTGGAGTTCGAGTCACTAGAGTACATAAATACAGTCGACTCTTGATAATTCGAAGTTGGAGGGACCAAGGAAAAACTTCGAATTATGAAGAGTTCGAATTTCCAAGAGGGTAGAAAAAACTCTCAAATACTCGAAGAGAATTATTTTTCTAACACATTTAAATTTAAAACTATGTAACAAAACAACAATTGTGTACATACGTATAAAATTATTTTAAATAATTTTTAAAAAGTACAATACATATTATACAGAAGTTAAAAGTCCTGTATTAAAGGAATATATTCAATACATTCATACACAATCATATGCATCTTTTCTTAACAATAGTAGACCATCCTTTCTGAACACATGTGTACCAAAGCCACGTGTTAAACGAAAGGTATGGATGGCTGACAACAGGTGCGGTTGGCTTATTGTCCACTTGAAGAAGGAAAGCAATAAAAGTGTATTTTCGCCTAATGAACCAGAAAACACTAAGAAGGTGTTGAAGATAGATGGCCATTAAAGGGGCTACATAACAGGAGAGATACGCAGAGACAATATAACACAAAACTTGTAAGCTCCGACCTGCTTGCTATAGGACTCTACATTATAGTGATTATTCGAATTATCGAGAGTTTTATAAGATAACTTCGAATTATTGTGTGTTGTAGTCCAGCCAGCCACAAATTTTACTTCGAATTATTGAGTGTACCAAAACGTATTGCTTAGTGAGAGGTTCGTATTACCGAAGGTTTGAATTATGGAGAGTCAACTGTATTTCAAATTTAGTTTTTTTTTTACACTTTTCACTGATGATATTAATTTTTGTATTCTTAAGAGATAAATAAGCTTTTAAATAACTTGTATAGATTTTCATGATGTATATTTTTGTCATTGGGTGCTACTTTTACATATATACTACTACAAGTACCAAATAATTAATTAATAGAATTCCTTTCCTTATACTTTTAAAATTTCGGAAAAAAGCGATTACTTGAACATGGGAGTAAAAACAAATATAAACGAGGGAAATAATTGATCCTATGATTGGATTTCCAGAAGGAACGGGATGCTAATGAAACATCCGATTCGGAAATGAATAACTTGAATGATGAAGACAGCTTTATTTCCGAAATTAAGAAGAAAAAGTTGGAACCAGAGTTCGCAATAATTCCTTTGAATAGTTTTCCTGGAAAATACCACCAAATTGGAAACTGAGTTTAATTAGCAAAATGACTTACTGTTATTTAAGTACAAACGTCATAACTGAATGGTAAAAATTAATGAAAACATATCAAGCTTGTATATAAGATTAAATAAAATAAAATTAAGATATATATTTTAATTTTGTAAACTTGGTAAGTTTTTCATCCATTTGTTTTATAATATCATTTTATAATATGAGTGTGATTATTATCACACTTCAGAAATTCGTATTTGTTGATTACTAGCTTTTACCCGCGACCTCGTTCGCATTGATATCTTTAAATAAATTACAAAGTCATAATCATTAGCATTTGAAAGTAAATAAAATAATGATAATTTTTTTTGCTTCACTGGGACCATTAACATTTAAGAATTCTAAGTTAAGCTTAGTTAAAAAATTGAAAACAGACTTTATTATAATTAAGAAAAAAATTCAATAACTGTTATTAATATTTAAAAAGTTGAAAGAGTCTACGTTTAATAAATAATTCCTCTTTAAAAGAGCTCAAAACAGAATGTTATTCTAGGATGCTTACTGTTTTCTATATTATATGTTCTTCCGTCAGGTGCAAATATGCGAAGATTTCGGGCATTGGACACACGCGAACAGGCAACATAGTTGGCCACGGGAAAAGCATGACTTTTCCAATTAAAATGTTTACCTGCAATTTTTACCTATAATGTTTGGCCTTGCGCTTTGTTAATAGTAACAGCAAAACTGAGTTTGATTGGAACTTGAATTGGTTTGAATTAAAACGATTGGTCGGGGGGGGGATAATTGGAATTTGAGGTTTGATAACACTTTTACCTTTCTTAACACCTGTTGAAATAGTGGCATCAAGTATATTCTGCATCAATTTTGTCGTAATCATATTCGTTTTCAGACTGAGTTTTCAACATTAGTCCATAAGCTTCATGATTTAAAATACAGACTGATTTCATCTGCCGGTGTACCCCTCTGGATTACAGAAAGTGTTTGTCGGAAATCACCAACCAATAGAACTACCATTCCTTCCATCATATCTCTTTTATCTCGTAAATCCTGAAGAGTTCGATTTAACGCTTCTATAGCTTTGTTTGTGGCATTGTACATTGTACTTTCATCCCACACTATATGCTAGCATTGTCTAAGCATGCTGCCTTGAGAGCTATTTTTGTTGAAATTGCAAACAGGTGAATCTCATGTGCCAGATTCAATGGTAATTTTAAAACGGAATGTGCAATACGACGCATGGTCATTAGTGTCGCTGCTATCCCGGTAGAAACTACAGCAACTGCTTATCTTCTGGTTTTTCTGAAGGACATTAATAATAAAGTTCAGCAAAAACGTGTTTTTTCCGGTTCTTCCAGGGCTGTCTAGAAAAAATAGTGAACCATTGCCTGATTCTATTTTACTTAACACTTGATTACTTTGCTCTGGAGTTAATGGAGGGATTAATTCTGTTATCTGATGTTACAATGCTATAAAATCGCAGTCTAATTCTCAAGCAATTTCATTACGATGTCTTTCCGTCGACTCATCGCGGACAAATCATTCCAAAACCATACAGCTTCTCTCTCTCTCTTCCCAACCATTATTTTAATTATTACTTGTACTATCGTTCGTTGTAGATATGTTCATTGAAAGTCATATCTGCATGCACTTGTTGCAGTTGTCGCAAACTATCTTCCGCCATCTATTAATTGTTACTTATTCCAAAGGGTTTGAGCATTGGAAACCGCAAGATGATATGAGTATTATGTAAATTTCCCTAATTTTATTCGGCGATTAGCATTGTACGGTATCAACCATAGTAATATCTCCATATAAAATATCTAGATTCAAGTAAAGTATAAAATTTCGTGCAAAACATAGCCTTATAACTGGAATTATTTTTTAAAAAATAATAAATTCAAAGCAATTAAAGTAACTAAATTTTTAATATACCATAGAGCTTTTAATATATCACTCAGTTTTCTAAAACTTTATATCATTTCTCTCATTAAAAAGTGGGAGAAAATTTTTATTACAATTTCTGGGATTGACGAAATAAAGAAGTTTTTAGCCAACTTGGCGATATTTTTCAAAGTTTGAGTTTGACACATAAAAAATGTAACGTAATAAACTTTCGACATTTAATAAAATAAATATTTAAGAAATTGCTTTTAGTAAAGATTTAAATTACACTATGTCTCAGTGGTTAAAATATAGTACAGGGGGAGGGTGATGTCAATATCTTTTGGTGACCAGAATCAATCGCCAAGCTTAGTTAGTTATCCGCAAGCCAGAATGAATTCCTTATCTGACCATGATATTTATATAAAAATCGCCAAATCCAAAGCCCCCTCCCCCTATACTACA
Source organism: Trichonephila clavata (assembly GCA_019973975.1). Classification (NCBI taxonomy): domain Eukaryota; kingdom Metazoa; phylum Arthropoda; class Arachnida; order Araneae; family Nephilidae; genus Trichonephila; species Trichonephila clavata. The sequence continues at coordinate 354 of BMAO01033696.1, read as the reverse complement.
CTTGAATCTAGAAAATTTTAACTAAAGGAAAAATCTGATTAAAACTAACCGTAAAACTTAGAAACTTTTTGTTACTTAAATTACTTTTTGTTTATGAAGCTCTCATTTATTATTTTATAAAATTGCATCGAAATAGCTGATGTAATACTTAATGGACTAAATTCTTGTAACGTCATAATCACATGATATTTTTAAGCCACGTGTTTTTACCAACCAAGTTAAAAAACACATGTGACGTCATAGTCACGATAAATGCAATTATCTATTTTCAGCAAAGCAGTTAATTCACTTCGTTGTTGCCAAATTACGCTTTTTACAAAAACTTTTTTTAAAAAAATTAATATTTGTCACTTT
>BMAO01033695.1:0-19284 GCA_019973975.1 Trichonephila clavata | reverse complement strand
TCAGCACAAATAGCTTTGCTTCCTAAACTGTTTCATTTTTAACATGAACTTATACTGTGAAAGTTTGAAAAGAGATCATGTTTCCTTATTAACTCGTTTATTTTTGTATGCTAGTAATCTCTCTTTTAGATTTAACCAAGTTCTTCAGCCATGCACACGATAGTTGAAAGTACTATAACTGCTGCAGTGTATTTCGCTTGTAATATATTACTTTGTGTGTTTTCATTACTTCTTTAAATATTGTTCTTGAAATTTCAGTTTATCTTTTCAAATGCTTTTCATGAAAATTTGTACAGTACTTCTAAATTTACCAATGCATCGATTACTGTACTTCAAACTTAAAAGTAACATGAGGGTTATTGGTAATTTTGAAGATTGTTCAGTGACGAAGACAACATTCTCAATCTCATAATTTTCACTCCACTTTTAGCATGGGACTTGAAGTGTCGACATGTTCAATGTGCATCAACCTAGCTACCGTGTGTATCTTTAAACGACATGGGGATTTTAAAAAAAAACAGAAAGAAGCTTGAAATTAAAAGATTACTCTATTACCATGAACTCAGTAATTCTAAAGTTATTGAGCTAAAGGTAAAAATTCACTTAATATTGAACACCAGTGTACTATAGACCACTGATTTGTTTGATATTCAATAATTTACAAGTGTGATATACATATATAAAATACACTTTTTATTTAATAAACGGCAAACCAAAAGGTGTTATACGAATGAAAGCTGATAGATCTGAAGAATATACTATACTGTTCAAATTAATTGGGACAAGCATTTTTATCTTGTCTAAGTTCGTATGTGATTATCAGTGATGTCCCAAACACCCTCAAATTGGTTATATATGCCTAAAGCTAATGTTGTTAATCAACCTTGACTATAATTTACTCGTTTGATTGTTCTTGGTGTATCAATGTCCAGTTTTGATCCTTTCAATGAGGAGGTAAGTGATTATACTTTTGCGTTCCTTGTAATACGTATTACTTTTACTTGTTCAGAGATGGATATTACACTCTAAGGAAGCTTTCTAAAATAATCACTTTTAACGAATACTCTTCTATAACTGAGAGAAATATAGCTACGGTAGTTGGCGTAGGTACCCCAAGTGCTTCAAGAATTTTAAGAACATTTCAAGATTTCGTAACATCGTCTCCAAAACGAAAAGGAAAATTTGGGTTCAAACGCAAACTACCCCAAGAACTGATAAAACTCCAATAATAAATGCAAAATAAGTCAAAGAAAGATAAGCAAAGACCTTCGAAGGGCTTATTGGATTAAGATGTTGAAGTGAGTACTTCAACTATACGGAAAATGCTTCTGGAAGTCAGCCGTAAGGCAACAAGCCGAGTATAAAACAATTTCCAAAATGAGAAAGTGATGATAAAACATTTAACAAGAGCCAAAAAATATAGATCTTGGACTGTCAACGACTGGAAGAGGTAATTTTAATGATGAAACACATTTATTTGCCCAGGTATACAAAACAAGTGCAGTAAGCCAAAGTGAAGTTGCAACTCTGTTACCAGATCATACCCAATAGACCGTAAAATACCCTTCTGAAGAGATGTTTTGGAGCTTTTTCACAACAAATGACACTGGGAATTGAGTTCTTCTTAAAGGCATGATGATTTATGTCAAATACATCGAAAAAATATGCAGTTGAATTGTTTCATCCATGGAAACATATGACGGAACAATTCAACATGATTTGGCTTCCAGTCCCAATTCGATATTGGCCCAGACTTTTAAGCAGTAAAATAAAATAAAAGTGCTTAATTGACCTGGTAATTCACCAGACCTAAATCCTATTAAGAGTTAATGGCATATTCTCAATAATAGTTTAGCTAAGATGAGTTGCACGCTGGTAGAACAAATGGTAAAAAGTGCTATACAAATGTGGTTCTGTGATGATTAAGTTAAGAACATGTGAGCTGCACTAGTGAAATCAATACCAAGACGAAGTGAAGAGGTCGTTTCTGCTACAGGAGGACATACTTCGTACTAATGTAGATATTTTTCCGTCTACTTATGTTTCGCAATGATTAAAAGCTAAGGTCTTAAGAAAAATCGTTTTCTTACAGTTTGGTCTCAATTAATTGGAACAGTATAGTATGCTGTAAACGAAATAATAGCTATATCATACGATTTAAATATTTTATTCAGGATTTTTAAATACAAGAGTAAAAAAGCGAAAAATGTGTTGCCTCACCTCTGGCCCTGGTGCAAGTTATTATTTAACTGGGAATTGAATTGGGCATTGATTCTGTTCAGTCCACGTAATTGTATCTATTTTTTGTCGCGCATGCCATCCACTGACTGAGCACCTCCGCCAATGTTTTGATGTAACCCTCCGCACGAGTTGTAGCTTCCATCTTGGAACAGTGTGCGAATAGCACCGTCTCGTAAATAAACTATATACAGTCTAATAGTAACAGAGTTCTTGAATAACTCGAACCAGTTCACGAACATTTGATTAACAACCACATTACATTTTTGGAGCGTCTACCCGGAGTAAAAAAAAATTTTTTTTTAATGGATAAGCTTAATAGATCAAAGCGTGCAGTCAAAGGCACCATTACTAAATTAGAAACTTTCGTTGAAGAATCAAGCAATCATACTCCTACAAAACTGGATATTAAACTGAAACGTGTCCAAGAAATGAACAAAAAGATGGACGAATTAAAAGATCAGTACTATGAAACCAAAGATATTAGTGATGCTGAACTAGCAGAAATAGAGGCTGACCTACAGGAAATGGAGGACAGACTAGAGGATTTGGAGGTAGAGATATTCTCAATTCTTTAACTGCTAATCTTCTGTTAGTTCTGTTCATAGTTATGAAAATGAAATATCTCAAGCTAATTCTAAACAGAAATTAGAAATAAAACTTCCGGAAATACCTTTTCCGGTTTTTAGAGGTAGATACGACGAATGGCCTAATTTTAAATCGCAATTTGATAATGTTATAACTAGGAACAATGAGTTGAACGAGTCACAAAAACTTTATTACAAGGTGACGCAAAATTACTTGAAAAAGTGGATGATTCCTTTGAATCGCTCATCAAAGCATTAAAAACTAGGTTTGAAAACAAGCGTCTCCTAACTGAAACTCATATTAATGCTATATTAGAAATATAAAAAATAACAAGTGAATCAGCTCGAGATCTTAGATACATGACAGATATTTTAAACAAGAGTATCAGAGCTTTAAAACTTCTAGGTTTTGAACGTAATAATTTAACCGATCTTTTATTGTTTAACTTAATTCTGAAAAAAATAGACCGAGAAACTCGTAAATAATTCGAACAATCTATTGAGTCAAATGAAATTCCTGAATTAGATGAATTTATAATGTTTTTAGAGAAAAGAAGCCAAACTATTGATAGTATTAATCGCTCTACTCCTGTTACTCATAAGCAAAAACAAGTACCCTTCAATAAAAGTAAAACTTTTCTTAATTCGCATGATTCTTTAAATTCTTATGTAATCTGTAAACTACCTCATTTGATTTATAAGTGTAGTGCTTTTCAAAATATGAAAGTATCGGATAGATTTAATCATATAAAAAGCCTTAATTTGTGCATTAATTGCTTAAAGGAACGCCATAAATTTAAAGATTGCAAATCAAAAAATTCGTGTTCCGTTTGCAAGAAGCGTCACCACACATCGCTGCATATATTTGAAGCCAATCCTTCCCCCGGGCACACAACATTAGTTAACGAACTCCACCCCACAGCGGAAGACCAAAGGTCAACACCCTCAGAACACTGTAATACTTTTACCAACTCCTCAAGAAAGAAAAAGAAAAACGCGTTTTACTCCCAACTACAGTAATTCACATAAAAGGGGGAGATGGTCAGCTGTTCCACTGCAGGGCGATTTTGGACTCGGGAGATCTCATCTTTCCTTCATTCGATAAAGGTTGGCTAATAAACTTACGCTGAAAAAATAAAAAAATAAACGCATCTGTTTCGGGATTAGGTGAAATATAACGCTTAAAGTTAAACAGAAAGTAAATGCAGTAATTCAAAGCAAAAATGGAGGTTTTTAAACAGCATTAGATCTATTAATCGTCCCATTTATTACTACAACATCTGTCCATCTCATGGATACATCTGAAATAAAAATTCCTTCAAACATTGATCTCGCAAATAAAGATTTTGGTATTCCAGGAGAAATAGATCTGCTTATTGGGGGTGAACTTTTCTTTGAATTATTAAGGCCTAATCAACTTCGATCGCCATGTAGAAAATGGTTGTTTCAAGAGACTGTTTTCGATTACATTGTTGTAGGGCTCCGATAAATTTGAGGAAAACTCATATTGCGGTTTAGCAATTAATTCGGAAATAAATTCAGATAGTCTTAATCAACAATTGTGAGCATTTTGGGAAATTGAAACGGTAAATGAGAATCATCCAAGGAATATAGTTTAGAAGAAATTTGTGAGACTCAATACAAACACTCATTATCGCAATGAAGAAGGGCGCTATGTTGTACACAATTACCCTTTAAAAAGGATCCAAACTGTTTAGGTAATTCAAGGTTCTTGGCTGAAATTCACTTGAATCAGCCGTGGAAAAAACTTTCAAAAAATAATGAATTACAAACTCTTTATAAATCTTTTTTACATGAATATATGAACTTAAAACACATGCAATTAGTAGTTGACTCCCTTGAAACAAATATCTCTTATTTTCTACCCCATCATGGAGTATTTCGCCTCGATAGTAAAACGACGACACTTAGGGTGGTTTTTAATGCCTCTTCCAAAACAACACCAGGTCTTTCTTTGAATGACATTTTATATAAAGGCGAGATTTTGCAGCAGGATTTATTTTCAATTCTCTTGAGATTTAGGCAGCACACCTTTGTCTTTACAATGGATATTTCAAAAATGTTTAGACAGATTTTAATTAACCCTGATCATCGAGATTTGCAGATGATTTTATGGAAAGACAGTGCTGATGGTCATGTAAAAACTTACAAACTCAACACTGTAACTTACGGGACTACTTGTGCACCCTATCTTGCTACCCGGACTATTCAGCAATTAACTAGAGACGAAGGAGAAAATTATCCTTTGGCTGCTGCAGTTACAATTAGAGACATTTATATGGATGACATATTAACCGGAAGTTCAGACATTCAAGAGTTTCAACTACTACAATCAGTATTAATTTGACTATTTAAAAAAGCGGGCATGAGTCTTCATAAATGGTGTAGCAATGCCCCAGAAATATTGACTTCAATACCTAAAGAAGAGCAATCTTGGGACTTCCACTGCCAGTCGTCACACAAGACAATACAATTAAAACTCTAGGAGTCATTTGGAATCCACAATTTGATTATTTCTCTTTGAAGACTGTCGTGAACTGCCATGATTCTTACACAAAAAGAGAAGTTTTATCTATTATTGCACTTTTATTTGACCCCCTTGGATTCATTGGGCCAATTCTAATTAAGGCCAAACTACTACTGCAGAAACTTTGGGTTCTCAAATTAGAATGGGATGAGCCACTCTCCAATCCAATTGCTAAAGAATGGAACGACTTCGTGTCTACCCTTCCAGTTATTCAAAACATCCATATCCCTCGTCTCGTACTAAGAAATGGTAGAATTATCCTCCATGGATTTGGTGATGTATCAACAGCGGCATATGGTGCAGTACTGTATGTTCAATCGATCTCAGAAGAGGATGTATCTTCAACACTCTTGTGTAGAAAATCACGTGTTGCATCGGTGAAACTAATCACTATCCCTCGTTTGGAATTGTGTGCTTGTGTGTTGTTGGCACAGCTCCTGGAAAAGGTTCTACATTCCCTGACACTGCCTATCCAGCAAATAAAGTTGTGGACGGAGTCTAACATTGTATTAGCCTGGATTCAACGATCTCCTGAGCAGCTTAAGACTTTCATCGGCAATAGATTCAAAATAATTCAGAGACTAACCAAGAACTGTCAATGGAATCATGTGTCATCTAATGATAACCCTGCCGATCTAATATCACGCGGACTGAATTTTTCGGACATCTCTTTTAAGCAACTTTGGTGGTATGGTCCAGATTTTTTAAAGGAAGAACGCAGTGTAAACCCAATTGACTTTGAAATGATTATTTCGGACAGAGACTACTTAAAGGAACTTAAACCACCTGCAGATGTGCTTTTAACTTCTTGTAAATTCTCTCTTATAGATGATCTTTTAAAATGTTCTAAAACTATACTAAATTGTTGCATATTTTGAGTTATATTTTCGGGTTTATTAAGAACTGTGTAGAAATCCTAGAGTGAAAAGTTCTGGTCAACTACATTATAGTGAAGTGAATGAAGCAGAATTATGGATTATTAAAGATCTGCCAACCTCTGCTTTTAAAGAAGAAATCGATGCTCTAGATAAAGGTGGTTGTATTTCAAAAAAAGGCAAACTTTTCTCTTTAAATCCATTTCTAGATGGCAATCAAATTTTTAGGGTAGGAGGACGTTTGCAGAATTCGGATTTAACTTATAGTCAGAAGCATCCAGCTATACTCCCTGCGGATCATCTTCTCACCAAATTAATTATGATAAATATAGACATTAAAAATTTTCATTTAGATCCTCAAGCTTTGCTATATTGCACGAGACAAAAAATTTGGCCACTTTGTGGCAGATCAATAGCCAGGAAAATTGTGCATGATTGCGTAGTTTGTTTTAAAAATAAACCTATTGTATCAAACCAACTTATGGGTTCTTTACCTCGAGAGAGAATAAATCCTAATTATCCTTTCTTGCATACTGGAATTGATTACTGTGGACCCTTTTTCATAAGATATAAACACCAGAGAAAGGGCACTTACCAAAAGATATATGTAGCCATTTTCGTTTGCTTAGCCTCAAAGGCCGTCAATCTCGAAATTGTCTCGGATTTGACCACAGACGCCTTCCTTGCTACATTGAAACGTTTTGTGGCTAGACGCGGGAAATGTACTACTATATATATATATATATATATATATATATATATATATATATATATATATATATCATCAGATAACGCCAAAAACTTTGTTGGGGCTAATCGAGTATTAAAAAGATTACATAATCTCGTAAGATTTACTGATAAAGAGCTTTCTTCTTATCTCTCTTCCGAAGGTATTTCTTGGAATTTCATGCCACTTAGAGCTCCAAATTTTGGGAGGCAGGAGTGAAATCGTTCAAATTTTACTTAAAAAGAGCTGTATAAAATCTAAAGATGACTTTGGAAGAATTCTTAATTATAATATCACAAATTGAAGGAATTCTAAATTCCAGACAAATAACTCCTTTATCAGAAGATATTGACGACTTGGAGGTGCTAACTCCAGGACATTTTTTGATTGAAAGACCAATCACTTCTATTTCTGAACCAAATTTGTTAGACAAGTCAGAAAGCACACTTTCTCGGTGGCAAAAATTAACAAAAATAGTTCAACATATTTGGATAGAAAGGTCTCGTGACTATTTAAACAATTTACAGCAACGAAACAAATGGCAATTTCACAAAGATAACGTGAAATTAAATACAATGGTCCTAATAAAGGAGGATAACCTTCCAGTAAATAAATAGAGCTTAGGGGTCGCATCAAAAAGCTATTTCCTGGTATGGATGGGAAGGTTCGCGTAGTAGAAATAAAAACTAATAAGGGCAATATTAAACGCAGCATTGGGAAAGTGTGTATTCTGCCCTTGGACAATTAATATGTAACTTGTGAACTTAATATTTCGTTCTTGATTTATGTAAAGTATCATTTGTTTGTTATGTTTTATATGTTATTTGATTTATGCAATTTTGTATATTGATTGAATGTAATTCAACGGGAGAAGGATGTTCAGTCCGCGTAATTGAGAGAATCTATTTTTTGTCGTGCATGCCATCCACCGACTGAGCACCTCCGTCAATGTTTTGATGTAACCCTCCGCTCGAGTTGTTGTTGTAGCTTCCAACTTGGAACAGCGTGCGAATAGCACCGTCTCGTAAATAAACTATATACAGTTCAATAGTAACAGAGTTCTTGAATAACTCGAACCAGCGTTCCCGAACATTTCATTAACACCACATTACAGACTTATAGATGTAAAGGATATAGTTAAGGGGACACGGTACGACTCAATTGACAAAAATCGGTCAAAAAATAAAATCTAATTTTTTTAGCCAAAACTATTCTTTATAAGCTTTCCTATAAGCTCTCAAAACTTGAAAGCTCTAAACTAAAAAAAAGCAAAATTATGATAGCTTTTACGTTCGTTTTTATTCACATTCCTATAGCAAATCAAAACTTTAAACTTATTTCAGAGAAAGATAAAATAACTAGTTTGTATTCATTTAAAATTCTAAGGCTTTTTTTCTTATTATCCCTAATACTTTGATTTTTTTACCTTCTGCTAATAGCACATGTAATAAAAGTTGGTATGCATTTTTCAATCAAAACAATAATTATTTTTTTTAAAAAGGTTGAACTCAGAATATAAAAATTTTTTAAGGAATTTTCAATAAGCATTCATGAAAAGAAGTATTGTACAAACACCAACCATGTTATCGTAAAATTTGTACCAACTTTTGTTATACATGGTTTGACATACTTGTAAATCAAATTTCACACACGTACGTAAATTTTTGTAACAGGAGTAGCATTTTAAAATCACTTCAAAAATTTGAAGAACTTTCCTTAAAAAATTAAATAGCCAGCTTTTCATGAGATTTTGAGCACAAAATCTATTTTACATAGTATACACACATAGGAGGCAACCAAAATTTTGAAAATCCTTAAATTAAAATGTTTTGCTTAAATCGTACCATCATTAAATAAGGAATAAAAATTATCAAAAATGGTCTTTTTTGAGCATTTTTACATTTTTGTGCCTTATTATTTTGGACATAACTTCAAATTATTTACCTAGTTTTTTTTTAGTAGTTACATAAGGTACCCGACTCGTTACAACACCTCTGTTTTAAAAAAAATGGAGATAAGGGGACTTTTTTTGGTTATTTTTAGACTTGTTTAGTACATTTTAAGAAAAATATGCTGAAATTAAGAAGAGAAAAAGAAATTATTATTACTAAAATGGAAAAAAATAGGTAAAAATTTACAAAAAATAGCATAAACGTGGCCCATTCTGTACCAAAGATTTATAAACAAGTTTTCATTTTTTCATTCTAATGTGTTGCTATGTTATTCATTTTTGAAATGACCCTCAGGATAAGAGATATTTTCTTTTTTACAAAAACTAGAGCTTTTTATCTCAGTTATTATATGAAATTAATTAAAAAATAGTGATTATATTCACATAAGAGACTGTAAATTTTGTAATAAAACAGTGATTGTTAAATCTGATGGTTAAAACAATTTTACTATTATACAGAACTTCGAGTAAAACTCGTTTTAATGTATGACATCTTACTTAGAGTAAGGGACATCTTGCTAAAACACTTGTAGTTTTTGTTCTAGTGAACGGAAAATGACAAACTTGGTATTTTTATAAAGCTAAAATAAGATGGCGTATAAGATAAGATTATAAAAAAAATTTGTCAATTTTTGGCAAAATTCACAATTTTAGGGTAGTTTGATACCTAAAATTGTTTCAATATTTTGTTGCATTATCAGCCAAAAATTGAACGTATTTTCTATATTGATTAGCTTTACTAAGGTTTAATTGGCAAACATAATTATACTGAAGCTAAATTAAACAATTGCAATAGTATATTTGATAATATCTAGATCGTCACAAAGATTTATGTAATTAATTCACACATTCCAAATTATCACGAATAAAATGCAAACGTTGTATCATAATGATATAAAATAAGTCTGTCATAAAAATTTTCAAAATACTTATAATATAAAAACATATATTTCTTTATTATTTTAAATATTTTTCTTGTTATAAATTGTCTGTAATATGAACGTAAAGGTAAATTAAACATTTCATAATTTTATACACAAAAAGTTTGTTTTGTTTCCATCAATTAAAAATTTTTTTCCAGATCTATTATAATTTAAAATTATAAAAAATGAAATCAAGAATTAATGCCGCAGTAGATCCATAAAACATTCAATTTAGTAAAATTAATATTCATTCTTTTACAAATTCTAATTTAAATTAGGTTACATTCCTAATTTTTAAAATAAAAATTAGAAGTTCCCTACACATTTAAAAGTAATTATTATACCATAACTAATTATTTTTATCACTCAAATACTACTTTTCGTCTTTTTACAACTGCACGAGAAATCCTAACTATACTTAAATAATAAATAATTTGAATTTTAACATTTAAAAATAATAAAGGGATTTAAAAAAGACATTTTTTTCTTTTTGCACATAAGTTTCTTTTATATAAAAAAATATTTTGTGAAACATATTTATAAAAACTTATCCGAAAGAATTTTCAATAATTTCAGTTCTTTAGTCTATAATTCATGCAAATATAACGTAAAACCCCGTAGATAATGGCATTAAAATTTCATTCAAAAAGTACACATGACCTATAGTGAGATTTTATCATTGTATGAATATCTGCAGACCTTAAGAAACATTATAAAATCCTCCTCCAATATTTCCATAATTGTTTTACGTATTAGATGAATTCCAGCTTTATTTATAATTTCCATTTGTTCAAAGAACATATATAATTATAATGCTAGAAACTTTCCTTTAGGGACAAATTTAAATCTGGAAACAAAACTCATGTGCATTTTTTCCTCAAGGAAGCATGACTCTCAAACGCGATCGAATTTAACAATAAATTTTAGATCCCTTTAATCAGATACTAATGTTTTTATTTTTCTGAACATTCTTCCGTGAAATATCCAAGGTCCAGCAATTTTCATTGTTTCTATAAACAATCCATTAACAAATTCAGTGAATGTATAAGACGTAATATTGTTTTTAAGCTCACTTGCTAAGAAAAAGTCAATAAACAAAAAATATGAACAGTTCCATTATTCAAAAAAGTTTATATTAAATAAACTGCTTTGCATTGGAAATATTCATTCGTTGCTCGCAGCACAAAACATTGACAAAAAAAGTAAGTTCTTTTCTTTTGCTTTTACATTTAAATATTTTTCCATGCCGTAAAATGTGCCTTTTCATTTATTTATTTATTTTTTTGAAAATATACAATCAAATTAATGTTCTTATATCGTGATTATATTTTTCTATTATTAATATTATAAGTCTAGCTTAAAATGTTAAAAAAATCTTTTAACATATTTAGTACATTGCTTTCGTTCATACATATATTTCCATGTTATGCATAATATTAACCAATAAATACATGTACAAAATACTACATATCCACTAATTACTTCCAAAACTTTCATAATATATTAATGTTGATCTATCAACAATTTTTACTACAATTAAACTTTCCAAAGGACGAAAAATTTCTATGTGTTTTCCAATATCGAAAACTTTTAATTGTATTATTATGTCAATACATATTATTTGTGTACTTTATATACAAAATAAATGAATAACTCTGGATATTTTCTAAAATTTTATAAATAATTCAATTTATGGAATTTATGTGATATTTTTGAAAAGATAGGATCTGTAAGGTAGTTCCTCACAAACACATTTGCTTACAACGAAATGTTTGGATTTTAATCATATAACATTTTATATTAAATTACAATAAATCATGCTTAAAATAGCATCTTTTAATACATAGTTAAAGATTATTTAATTTCTCGTAGGAAATACGAAATAAATATTCCTCAACTATACTCCTAAATTATGCACTTTCAATGCAGTTCTTTGCATACTAATCAAAACAGATTTTCTGATAGAAAGGAGAATTTTAGTTTGTTTTATTTACTTTATTATTAATAATATAAATCTTTAAGCCATTTACATCTTGAAATATTTTCGATTTTCAATTAAAAATTAAATATATAATCTCATTTTACCCAGGACATTAAATTGTATTACATCTTTCAACATAAAATGATAGCCCACTGGCGGAATGTTAGTGCATCACGTTTCCACGCCTCAGGTCCAGGGTTTTAATCCTTGACTGAGCAAAGTCGTGCATGACTTAGCCTTTCATCTCTTCTGTAGGTTGATAAATAAGTATCAAACTCTCTTGGGAATTGAAAACTGGGGGTTTCGCATCAGACTGATCACTTGTCCGAAACGTCTACCTATGTATCCTAGCGCCTAAGGTCACGTAAACTGAGATAGACACAGTCCCTCAAGGACTGTTGCGTCACTGAGTTGAGATCAATTTTCATCATTAAATGGTTAATTCATATAATTTTCCCGTGACATTTTTAGAATGGACTTATCAGCATTAATTGTAATTAAATATATACGAACTTAATTTTAGTAAGGTGAAATATATATAATAATAAAAATAATAGCGATCTGAAATTAATTTTTGTATTTGCGAATATTTTTTCCATGCTGAATAATAAATAAAAAAAACAATAAGACCTTCAAAATGTAAACAAAATATCAGAGCAAAACTTCTGTCAACATATCATAAATAACGATAAATGAATTGAATAAATTTTTATGTTTTACAAGAATAGAATAGAATAGTAGCAGTTTACAAATGTTGCATCTTAAAATACATTGTTTTCCTTATGTGTCAACCAAGGAATTAATTATTAGCATAAGTTTTAGATTCAGAATCATCTATTGTGTTTTGCTCGACTTGACACGAAACATTTCTTATCGCGATACTCTATCTCTTATTTTTACTCGATCTTTTACATCTAATCATTTCGGTCATTATCCTTTTATTATATGAATGAATTTCTTATCTTTTTTTTTTTTTTAAATTTTTTGAATAGAATTAAAGTTGATATTTGTATCATTGTCAGAAAATATTTTAATTATAATGACAGATACCTAAGTTACTAAAAACCTGGCTGTCCCGTATATCAATAATTTTGATTGAGGCAAAAGGAGGAATAAGCAAATTGTACATTTTCCTCGGCTTACAATCTGTGTTCAAAATAAAAAATATAAAAAAATTATTTATTTTAATAGGAATCATTCAAATAACTAAATGAAAGTAAAAAAATTAAGGTTTAAATGAACTGTCAGGTTTGATAAAGATATATTAATTTAATTGATTATTACAGAGCAGTACTATTTTATTTTAAACTTCATTGAAAAATTTCAAAATTAAGCATTTAAACAAATTTTTATGCTCTAACTATTACATAAAATTTTACGTAATCATACAAATTGTATTTTCTCTAATGTATATTATATTGTAATTTTGTCGTCATACGATAGTTTAAGAAGCCTTTTTAAAGATTTCGGTAGTCTTCCTTTTTAACACCCTTTTATAAGCTTCAATTGTATGTAACGGAATCTTTGAACTCAATTTTTGCCAACTTTAAAAATTAAGATTAATTCAAAATGTTTTTCACTTGTCCAGGACTGAAGACAGTACAATAATTTAATAATCTTATTCTATTGTCTTGATCAGGATCATCAGGATTAATGATTTCCTATTTTCAGATCCCATCTCGCATATGGCAACTAATTTCAGATCCCCTTTCCAGATGTGGCGATTAAAAGATTTAATTACTACTTAGTTCGATTAATTGTAAAAGGGTGATTTTTAGTTTTTTCAAACTATAATTTATTTCGTTATCAATTTAATACTTAAAGAAAAAATTATAATAAAGGGATCACAACTGAGTTTGGAACCAAGATTTTGAAAAGGCGAATAAATGGGGGAAAAAATGTATGCTTATTGTCACCTGAATTACAACATACATATAAAATGGTTTTAGGAACAGTATTGAAATAAAAGAAATTTTAAATGCAATTTTTGTGTTAAAAATAATAAAGAAGTAAATATTTTCAAAATATGATCTTTCTTATGTGAAAACTGCTTCTTTGATAATAATATATTGCCCTACATATAGCTAAGACCTCTGTACAGAACCTGTACTAGGAATCGTGAAGAATTCACATTAGTTTCAGAGTTACTATCAATTGAAATATATTTCAAAATACCTTGTTCAAGCTTTGTACATAATTTTATGTATATGCAGCAAAATATTATTATTATAGATGTATTTTTTATAAAAAGGGCCATGTTTTGAAAATATATACTTCTATATTCTTTTTGAACAAAATATATTTCAAAAAACCTTGTTCGAGCTCTGTACCGAAGTTGTTTTAGGTATATGCAGGCAAAATATTATTACTATAGAAGTATTTTTCATAAAAAAGACCATGTTTTAAAAATATGTATTTCTATATTTTTTTAACAAAAAATTGCATTTAATTAATTTTTTATTGTAACAACATACCTGAAACAGTTTTATATGTATATTCTAATTCAGGTGACAGTAAATACTAAAAACAATTATTCATTTGTAGTTTTCTTCAAAATCCTGGTTCCGAATCCAATCGAAAACTTAAGAACACTATTATATCTGTAATTTATCAGTCAATTCGATTATATTTACACAAACAGTTATTTTTACCACAATTACCGTTCATATTTGAAATATGATTAATTGTTTATTAAGTGGATTTTTAATACTGTTTTGTAAAAATTTCCCTAAAAATAAGAATTTGAAATATCAAAAATTAATCACATTTTGTATAGATTCCGAAACTATTCAATTTTTTAGCTTATATGGTGGAAAAAAGGAACTTCTATTATCAAAAGATGTCCTACAGAAACTTGGGATAAATAACTCTCCTAATTCATATTGTATATGCATTGAAAAAATGATTTTAATTAATTTTAAGTGAAAGTGATCTTATCTTCTTCAGAAATTCAGCTAGATCCATGAAGTGAGGAATTTAC
Source organism: Trichonephila clavata (assembly GCA_019973975.1). Lineage (NCBI taxonomy): Eukaryota > Metazoa > Arthropoda > Arachnida > Araneae > Nephilidae > Trichonephila > Trichonephila clavata. The sequence goes on along the minus strand of BMAO01033695.1, from coordinate 4,474 downwards.
TAGTTTCTTTAACTAATTTACACTAGTAAACCTTTAATAGTTTATTTAGTCGGGCACGTGAATTTTCGAAAAATTATCAATTTTAACTTATTTATATTTTCTACACGTTCAACTATTTCTGTTTAAAATGATGTATTATACAAAGCAATACGATCATTAGAAGTATTTTTTATTTTTTTAAAGAAGCTACTCTTTAAAGCTCATCAAATGAGCTCTACTAGGAGCATCTGTGTTTCACCTTGCATAAGTTTCTGATGAGCGAGAATCCATATGATGTTCAAGTGGAAAAATTACATTGGGTTTATCCAAAAGTGTATGAGTATACGGTTTTTGGATCTTAAAGTGATATGCTACCATCTTCACAATTTTTTTTCTTTTAATATTTTGATATTTGGTTTTATTTATTTTATAAGGTTAATATTTAATAATATTAAACCTTACAAAAATTTTAATTTGTTGCAAAATGTTTGTAAAATTAAAAATTTATTAACTTTTTAAACATTTTTTAAATTCCTAAGGCTTTTTTAAATATGTCTCTTTTCTTCCAAAAATTTTTTTCGAAGTACCTTACATAAAACTGTGCATGGGTCTTTTTCTGCTGCTGCTCTTTAATTTTTTATAGTTCAACTTCCAAAAATTCTCAAAAAACATTAATTTTGATTTTGAAATTTTTTAGAAAAAGTACTAAACATATTAGAGCTAATTCCATGCACAGTTTTAAAAAACATAAATTTCAGAATATGTATGAAAAATTTCAAACCCCATACTTCAATTATCAAAAAAGCCTTAGGGTTTTAATAAAGTATATGTACAAAAATTCAACATGGAGAAATATAAGTTTTGAAGTTTTCATTCCATGAATAGCATGATATAATAATCATCAAATGGTCTGAAACTTTTATGAAATGTTAATTAGCTTATTTAAAACTGTTACCATAAAAATTGCACAAATGGAAAACAATTAAATAGTATACCATAATGAATATATAGAAGAAAACGAATGAAAGATCAATATTTCATAAACCTTTATCTTAATAATTATAAAAAAAATAAATACACACACTTCAGAGCTAATTCCATGCTCAGAGCTAATGCACAACATGTACAAAAGATGTTTATGCCTTTATTTTTTATTTCATGATTTTAAAAGCCTTCATGTTAAATATTGTACACGAATGAAAGCAAAATCAAATACAATTTATAGGTAAAATATATCAAAATATAAGACTGTATATGTGCATTTGCTTAAATAAATGTCTTAAATATTTTAATAATAAAAGTGTTGAATTTCACACACATGGATATATATATCACAAAAACAAATATATAAAAATGGGAGAGTTTTGCTATTCTTGCGAATTAGATTTTTAATTATCTGAGTTATCAAAATGATATTTAGTATTTGTGTTTTGGAGAATCCGTTTTGAAGTTTTAATTTCATTCATAATAATATCATAAAAAGCACGCACAACTTTTAAATCTTGACCTAGTCCATTTAATCTTCAATAAACAATTCACATAATAGAATTTTTGCATCAATTGCAAAATTCTTTCTTGAAATTATTTGTTACTGCATATGAAATGTCAGTCTCATTTATGCGCGATAAAAAAATAATTTATTATTTTTTATCGGTTCTTTTCTAGCAGATAGTCTAAAATGTGGGCGTGGTAGTTGCTGTTCAGCATCAAAATTGCTCCATAACTTGATATAAAATGTAGGTAAAGGTTTGAAATTTTGCAGGCATGTTTATAATGACTCTCGGTTGCAAATAAGCCAATAAAACTTTTTGATAGTTAAATGATTTTTATGGTACCATATCGCTTTAAAGCGAAACAGAGAAAAAATGATGAAAAATGCCTAATACGTTGTAACCGGCTCACCGACATTTTAATATAAAAAGGTCAAAAATGTTATGATATGGCCATTAGAAATAATATAAAACACGGCATGAAAGCTGCTGTTTCGGCTGTTTATTTCCATTTTTTGTCTTCAAACGAGAGCCCTCCACATGGATTGTGCCATGTGACTATAAATGTCTAGTGAAAGTTTCAAAAGACAGAAGCTGGATGTAACGAAAGGCTCTATTATCATAAACACATACACCATAATGAATTAAATGAAGCCAATTTTTAGATATCTATGTTATTAAAAAAAATGCTTACATGGAAAGACCCAGAACCCCCATCCCTAAATGAGTCAGTTAATAACAACATATGGCAAATGATTCCAAGATCTACATTTGCGGAAATAAAAACTCTAAAATTAGGGGTAAATATGACTATTTCACAGTTCAATATGAGTCATTTAATAAAATTATTGATCTTAAAATATTCTGATATCGAACCCAGTTATATCTTTGTGTCATTCTTCAAAAGCTAGAAACACGTAGGATTTGTGTAGCCTAACGAAAGCATCTTGAGATCCTCAAAAAAGGCAAAATTGTCAAAAAGTAATAAAAAAAGACAATAAGAAGAGTATTTTGTATGTGCAGATAGTAAAAACAAATGCTTTATATGCTTCTGGAAAGTACTGAAAAAAGTAAATGCTCAAAAAATTACAATATTTTACTTTAATGCTTGTTCTCTCAAAATGTAATATATTTTTCACTTTATGCACCTTTTTCTGAAAAACTACTTATCATATAATCCTCAAATTTCCAGAGAGCAGATTTAATATGTTTATACATTGTAATTAAGGGAATTAGATATATCTAGCGAATCTCTTTAGATAAGATTTTTTAAAACTAAATTTTACAGAGGGGGGGGGGGGAATGGACAACTTTAAAAAAATCATAATTAATTTAATTTTTAACAAAAAGACAAAACCCTCTCGTTAAAATGTTTTTGATAGTACTCATAACCTACTGGAAAAATTTTATTCATGAGGAGTAAGTAGTTTTTGAGAGAAAGGTACAGAAACTTACGCAATTTAATATGGTCTCCTATTGACATGGCGGCCCCCTTGTAAAACTACAATTTATTTGGATCCCGGTACAAAAAAAAATTTAAATACATTTAAAATTTTCTGATTTTTAAAAAGTTAATTTTTAATTACATACCAAAATCATGAATCGTGATAATGAGAAAATTTGAATTTACAATGGAGTATAATACTTTAATTACTTTTTTTTAAGGGAGGAGAATATTTTGTGCTCTTATATTGACTTTCAATTAAATATAGTGTAAAAATTTTTTTTTTGTTAACGCTAAGTTAAAAATTTTAAAAAAATTGTTTGGTGTTAATTGTTGGAGAATAGGATTGGAGGAATTACCACAGCACCAATTTGCGTGTCATTTTTATGCATATTCTAGTTAAATATTAATATTAAAAAAAAAATTTGAATCGGGATTTTTATTCTTTTAATTCAATTAGGAAAATTATTATATTACGCGTATTACTCATACAAATTTCCACATTCCATAAAAAAGAGTACTTTTAACAGAATAAGGAACAAAACTTTTGAAAGAGATAAAAAAGTAATCCGAAATTAAGTAAATAGAATATACACAAATATTATTTCCAGTATTCCTCAATTTTTAATTATTGTTATTTAATTATGAACAAATTAAATAAATATCTTATATGTTCAAAAGCAATTATTGATATTTTGATTTTAAAATTTTTGGCAATTGGCTGATTCTCTGAATAAATTATATCACAGATATTAAAAATAAAGAACAAATCACACACAATCGGTAGTATTTGTGATTGATCGTTCTTTCCCATATCAAATCACATTGCAATCAATATAATTTTATTTAAAAACATGTTGTTTTTCCTTTCAAACAATGGATGTGAAAATAAATCCGTAGTTTTAAATTAGTTACATGCATGTAAAACCATGAAATATACCATCTTTTAAACAAAAGTTATAATTTTACAGTTCATGTTCAGGAAACAATAGAACAAAGTTTGAGAATCTATTGGGAAAAACATCAAATCAAATGAGGCACGAATTAAGGCAATTCTTTAAAGCCGTTTCAAAACATATCCAAATTTCATTTAGCAACACATTTTCCTGGAACCGACTTGATTTCTCTATGAAATAGTCGGTTTCCATAATAAGTCTCCTCAATTTAAAACTTTTTGTAGAAAATTAATATGCTAAAATACATTTGTAAGGTTTGCGTGCCCCCGAATGCAGAGTGATTATGGTCACGAGAGTTCATGCCGGGTCTGTCGAGTTTTGGTCTAGATCTTCGGGTTATTGATGACCCGACGTATAATAGGACTGTAGCACTTCGAATCTACCGAGACTAAGTCCTCGTATTGGTGCAGTATTGAAGTTAGGAGAGTGAAGTGAAAACGTAGGCCTTATCTTTGTCACTTGACCTTGACTGAAAATTACGAAATCCATCACAAATAACAATTATTTCAAAGCAAAGACTCAACAAAGACTACTTGTGTAGGACTGATAGTTTTATAATGATGCTTAAAAAGGATGATTTTGTATACTGATGATTCTGTGTGACG
>BMAO01033694.1:0-15741 GCA_019973975.1 Trichonephila clavata | reverse complement strand
TACTCCCATTTTTGAACTATTAGACCTACAACTTGAAATATGGCAGCAAACAGGCTCCTGCCATAAAGTAAAGATCCGCTACAAAAGAGGTTTTGAAAAAATCAACACATAAGGGGAGGGGGCTACGAGGGGTTAAGGGGAGTTGGAGACAAATATATTCCCGTTTTTGAACTATTAGACCTACAGACTAGAAATTTGGCAACTCTATCATGAAATAGAGATTAACTACAGAAGGAGTTTTATGAAAATTTATCCCTAAGGGAGGGGGGTTGTGTGAGGTTAAGGAGCATTACAGATACTATTTCCTTTTTGAACAGATGGATGAAATTTGACAGGCATGTTTCTTTCATAGAGCAGAGATCCGGTGTAAAACGAGGTTTGTGAAAATCGAACCCCAGGGTGTGTCGAGGGTTGCGGTGCGTGATATGATTTCGAACTATGAGACCTATAGACTTGAAATTTGACCGACATATTCTTTTTATGAAGTAAAGATTCACTACGAAAGGGGCTCGGCAAATATCGAACCATAAGGGGGAGGGGGAATGGGAGGATTTAAGGGGTGTTGGAGATAAATATTCCCTTATTTAAACTATTAGACCTACAGATTTAAAAATTTGGTTAGCATGTTCCTTTCATGAACTAGTTCCTCTAGGAGCGCGTTTTGCGAAAATCGTCCCTCTAAAGAGGGTTTGAGAGGATGTTATACATAAAATTCATGTTTTTAAACTGTTATGCTCATACTTAAAATTGGTAAGCATGCTTTTCTTTTGTAGAATAGAAATCCCCTAAAAAAGGATTTTACGAAAAATGATTTCTGTGGGTGGGGCAGCGGAGAAATACTGGGGAGATTGGTTAAAAATATTTCCATTTTTGAACTACTAGAACTACAGCAACGAAATTTGGTATGCATGTTTCTTTTGTTCAGTTGAAATCCGTTGAGAATGAGTCGAACGGATACCGACTCTGAAAGGGGATTACAGGACTTATTGGTAAAAAATTTCATTTTGGAAGTGTATTAGATTACACTTTAAATTTGACAAGCATATTTATTTAGTTGAGTACAGAACCACTAAGAATGGGCTTTGCGAATATCCCCTTTAAGGGAGAGGGATATGGGAGATTAGAAAATAATTATTCTACTTCAGTTTCAGATATTTTCATTTAGAAATCCTGTCTTTTTCTTAAAAATCCAGGGATGAGAATTAGAAGAATGTTTTTTAAGGCCATCGAACGCTTGATGCTTGGACTTAGATATGAATAATTTATATATATATATGTATAAACTGTATATATTCATACAACGTTATGAACTACCCAGAGAAGTAGGTGGTTAACGGCTTGTAAAAGATATCTCTCTCAAATGAGTTTAGTACCGAATCCTATTATAATCAGCTTAAGATTTTTTAATAATATTGAATATCTTTTTATAGCAGTGCAAACGGTTTTGTATATGTTATATGGTTTATTGCACATATTTGTAGAAAATTTATTTTATTTTTGTTTATTTAGCTTCCATAAAACTTAAGTGTTTATTCTATTATTATTATTATTACTATTTTTACAAAAAACCAATCTTTTAGTTCACAACAAAAATTTTGAAAATGTTGCCATCATTTATAATGAAACTTAGATGCTGGTTTTTTGAAGCTCCATACATGAATCGAAAGCACATATATTCGAAAAGGTCTTACATATACGATTCTTATTTTGTTCAGCATTCTTAAGTTATTGTTGTCCCAATTTCATTGAATTTAAAGTAACGTAAGATTATAATAATAAAAAATCTCCCACCCCCTCCGAAAAAATCCCATCTGTCAATGGATGCATATGAAATTCAAATCAGGCATTTCAAAAGGAATACGTAGTATATCTCTTGTTAAAGGAGTTCGAATTCTGAAAGCCAGGCAGGAAATTTATTCACTCCTCTGAACTTAACCATGTTTAGGGTACAGTAAATGCTGTAAAAATTTAATGCTGTTTCCCGAGTCTGGTATTTGATTTTTAAATCGAGTTTTAGAGTCTTTTAGGTACGTAGTACAAAAAAGTGTTTTCTTACCTCAAATTCGTGTTGATCTTATTGTTTACTTTACTTGTTATCGATTTACTTTCATGAAAGCCTCCAACAGATTTTGTGAAAGTTATTTATCAAATTCGATTTATAAAAGTAGACTTTTTTGGGAGCAGCCAGCCACCAATGGGTTGTAGTAATAAATTGTTGTACCTGAAAACTTTTCAAAGTAATTTTGCAAATATATTTTTACTTCGGCATGTTAGCGCCACTGTTAAATTAACCAATCCAATATTGACTATATTATATATTATTAAGTAGTGCTAATATTAAATTTTAATAGATTCTTGTACAAATTGAGATCACAAACATAAAATCTGTGAAAACAGATGAGCTACTCTCTGTGTAACCACGAAATTCGGAACAGAGACATACACTGCTGGCAACCGTAAATGCAACACCCTGAAGGAAGCACGCAAATAACATGAAATTTACAACATGCATTAGCGGAGGTGAGATATGCAAATGATTAGAATTTCAGCGCAGACACACATCACGCACGCCTGCGGCGCCACCTCAAAGCGCTATTTAAGGCTTGGAGATTTCGACGATTTCAAGCTCGGCAATTGTGTTTTTCTTGTGGTTTTTTCAAAAAACGATCAAATATGCCTCGTAGAAAACAGCGATCAGCTTTTGATAAAGTATCCGAGTTCGACAGAGAAAGGATAGTGGCCTACAAGATTGTGGATTATCTTTCAGGGAAATCGGTAGTCGTGTTGGACGAAACCAAACAACTGTAATGCGGATATGTGACCGTTGGATGCAGGAGGGTACGATGGACCGATGTGGTCGATCGCACCCACCTCAGTGCACCACTTCACGTGAGGACAGGCAAATTGTGCACATGGCAGTGACGAATTGCTCAGTCACATCACGAACCATAGCACAGCACATTGAGCTTGTAACGCATCATTCAGTGTCTGCGCGTACCATTCGACGATGTTTACAGCAAAGTGGTCTGTCCGCAAGACGTCCATTGCTTGGTCTACCCTTGACGCAGAACCACAGACGTCTCCGCTGCCAATGGTGCGATGAAAGAAGGATGTGGGTGGCAGAATGGAATGAAGTTGTCTTTACTGACGAGTCACGCATCTGTCTGCAACACCACGATGGTCGGATTCGAGTCTGGAGACACCGTGGAGAGAGGATACTGAACAGCTGCGTTATGCACCACCACACTGGTCCTGCACCGGGTATTATGGTATGCGTCGCGGTATTGGATATCACTCTCGCACTCCTCTAGTACGCATTGCGGGTACTTTAAACAGCCACCGAGGTGTTGGAGCCAGTTGTCCATTCTTACCTTCACTGATTGGCCACAGCCATATTTCAACAAGATAATGTGTGACCACACGTGGCACGTATTGTTCAAAGGTTCTTCGTCAATCACCAAATTGAACTGCTTCACTGGCCGGCTCGCTCTCCGGATCTTTCGCCGATAGAAAACATGTGGTCCATGGTTGCTCAATGATTGACTCAGATTATACCCCCAGCTGCAACACCAGATCAACTTTGGCAACGTGTGGAAGCTGTTGGTCTGCTGTACCCAAGAACACATCCAAAGTCTCTTTGAATCAATGCCGAGGGTGTGGCAGCGGTGATCTCCAACAATGGGCTACTCTGCTATGATTCTGGCAGGAACCACACTTCACAGAAGTCTATAAATTTAATCATTTGATACTTGCTCACATGTTATCTACAAAATAAATTTTGTTGTGCTATCTCTTGTCTTTCTTGGTGTTGCATTTACGGTGGCCAGCAGTGTATTATAATGTGAGAAAGAATCGAGCAACATAACGATATGGAAAATATTTTAATTGCGAATTAAGACACAGGGAAAAATTCATATACTAACAACATTTATTGATTGCTTTTAACTGCATATTTCAAAGCAACCATTGACGATGGACCTCGTAATAAAAAGCTAAGTGACGAGAAGATGTTATCTGAGATAAAATACCACTCTTCAGTCTTCTACATCTCAGAAACTTAAGGATTTCAAATCCTTACATTTTTAACATGCATCAACCCCTCTGCACAATGAGTCTTTAGTGGTATATTTACTCGAATCCATGTTCGAGGCCCACGGTTATTATACATCTAAGAAAGCCCCACGGAAAATTCACGCTATTCCTGCTAGACTGAGCTAATTGGGTCATTCCCCTTCTGCGCCCTTAATGGCATTCCTGACAGAATCTCAATTATTCATAATGAAGCGTAATGCTCACTGGAGATATGATTGAACGATTTTGATCGAATAATCTACGAGTATTAGCAAGAAGGCATGCCGGTGCTGTGTCATAGGAATTGATTAAATAAAGAACTAAATGCTTTTCTCGTGTATTTAATGTGAGTTCATTTCAGAAATTAAAATCGTTTATGAATTAATTTCGATTACATTCGTTTTTTTCTAGAGTGCAGTCTATTGGAGCTGTCTTTACTTTATATTAAAGAGTGAACATTTTTAAACCAAAACTAGTCTTTATTTTTGTAGCAAATACAACCATTCATGATAGAGAATGCCTTTAAAATTTCGAAACAATAAAAAAATAAACAAGTTTTTTCTGTAACACTTAAAGTGAAGAATTTAACAATGGAGATGAAATGGGAAAATTATTTTTCATCAGAGAAACATCGTTGACACAGATAAAAATTTGATACATATTTAAAATATATTGCTCTCTGTAAGTTAACAAAATTAAAATATTGTATCGATATTGGAGCACTATTGTAACTAAAAGAGTTTTCCAAGTTACACTGCTGTTCTTGAACACTAAAAACCACATTTTTAGTTAATTTTTTAAAATTAAAATTAAGATGAGATGGTTTTGATTTTACTCTTTTATCCAGTTACTGTGGAGTCCCCGTTTGAGAGCGTGCAACTATGTGTGTCAAATAAATCCAGTGATGACGAGTATATTAATCACACATCTAGTAAAAATGTAGCTGTTAAAATATTAGATAAAAAAGATAGTTTACTTTATAAAATTGCTAATTTTATCACTAATATCTATTGTACGGGGGCTATAAAATAATTTTAAGCCAGCGGTCCTTCCGACCGTCAAAATTCCTGGACTTAGATACCTAAGCACACGCTGATTTACTTCTTTCTTTGTTAACAAACTATTTTCTACGTGTCTTAACATTCAGGAAGTTTTTGAGTAGGTACTGTAGGGTTGATCACAGTGTTCTTACAAAAAAACATCCTTGCCTTTTCTCACCCTAATAGAATAACTTTTCTTTAGGCAGCACTACATTGGGCCATTACTCTGATATGAGCACATGCGTGTGACATCATGGTTGTACCATTCAATAGCTAAGTAACTTCGGGCCAAAAGCTATCAAATTCGGGACAATATCATTGTCCCATGGCTGACCATACCTGAAGAAACCCCATTATAAATCAACTTCCGACTTTTGTCTTTGTCCTTTTTAGGCTAACATCTAAAAATATTTTATTTACTTTATTTATCCAACATCCGTGCTTGGCTTCTTGACCATTTGACGCCGAGCCTCCCAGTACCGACTGACGACGTCGTCACTCGGGTATTCATCGAGTCCAGTGCGTTGGAGCAGATGGTCGCCATCCATTCTGGCATGGCCACAGAGTGGGCAGGCCTCGTCACCAGCCAGGCCAAGCCAGTGGAGGTGTGCTCCCAAAAAGTCCTGTCCGGTGGTTACGCGAAAGCGGGCAACAGCCTCGGCTCTCTCCAGGTGCCTCCGGATTGGACCCGCAGTGGCCAGAGTTTCCGTTTTTTGGGTCATGGTAGTATGTTTGTCAATGAATGTTGAAATAATAATGCTCTTTGCTCTTTTGAGAGTCAAGGGGACTCCCGGTTGAGACGACTCGGCTCCCTCCTTGGCTTTTTTGTCGGTCCTCTCATTGCCGGGGATCCCAACATGACTTGGGACCTACTATAAGGCCATAGTCCAGCCATATTTTAGTTCGACACTGAATTGTGCTCAGGCAGTCAATTGGTGTATTGCTGCTTAAAGCTAAAATTGCAGCTTGGGAGTCTATGAAGAAGACAACTTTTGCAGGAGCTAGGTCAGCAGGTAGTAATTGTATTGCAGCTTCACAGACAGCGAAGACCTCGCCATCATCTAAAAAAACATCATCAAGGCACATAAATAAATTCGTTAAGCGAATTTATACGCTGTTTCAGCCGGAGCATACGGAGATGCATTGAGTTCATATTAATTTTTTCGTATTTTTATTCATTTGTTTTACTCTGGTCTGGCCTCAAAATATTCTAAACATCTTGAAATTTGAGAATATGTTTTGTTTTCTCAAAAATTACAATTTAAACAGCCAATAATCCTATTTTTTACGTATGACGAGTATACTCGTCATTGCTCCGAAATCCTGCAACTTCATCCTGACGAGCATATTCATCAATTACAGTTGACTCGTTAAAATAAGTTTTAATTATATTGATTTTGAAAAAATAATTTGGCTTTTTGATATTTTGATTCGAAAAATGCACTTATGTGAAACTGCGACAACTAGTATTATTACACTGAAGGTAAATTTATTTTATTGTATGTTCAAAAGATGTGTCAAAATGATTTTGAGGAATTTTTGTAAAAAGTAGAGCGTGTAAAATTTTGAAGTTAATTAATACGGAGCACATAAGTTAAATTTTGGGATTTCAGGAACATAATCCGGAATTATTAAAAAATAATAAAAAATAGTGCATTTATGTTATAAAATTCTTTAAAAGATATTTGTTGATTTTATGGAGGGCGTTTCGAAAGAACTGTTTGTTTTTTCCATGTATTGAATTACGAAAATGAAGAAACTTTTTAAAAATGTGCAACTTGTCACAGTAATTATAAAATGGATCAACAGATTCCTTAATTTTTCATAATTAACTCATTATTTAAGAAACGAAATGCTTGTGGCAAAAGTTATAATATTAATTGAATACAATATATGGTCGGATCTGTATTTTGCAAATTCCTCTGATTAGCGAACTTTTCTTGGAACTAAGAACAGAAGAGTAATATAAAATGAATTTCTATTCACCGAATTTTCCACATAATGAGCCTTTTTTTCGGGATTTAACGATTTCACTAAATAGAGGTCCGACTGTATACATTTATACATGTACGCACACATATGCACACGCACACATATGCACACGCACACATATGCACACGCACACATACGCACACGCACATCACGCACACGCACATCGCACACGCACACATACGCACACGCACATCGCACACGCAACGCACACGCACACGCACATGCACACATACGCACCGCACATGCACACGCCACGCACATGCACACACATACGCACCGCACATGCACATGCACACATATGCACACGAACATGCACACATATAACGCACATGCACATGCACACATACGCACACGCATAGGCACACGCACATATACGCAACGACACATACGCACCGCACATGCACATATACGCACATGCACACATACGCACCGCACATGCACACATACGCACACGCACATGCACACATAAGCACACGCACACGCACATGTACACGCACACGCACATGCACACGCACACATACGAATATATGTGTGTGTGTGTATTACAGTAGCGCACACAAAAATTTTTCAAGGGGGAGGGGGAGTCCATGGTTGAAATTCTTCTAACTCGTATTATACCTCAAGACAACACCAATTGATTCTTCAGATTTTGTTAACAAAAAACAGTAAAAAATAAATTATTAAATTAATAATTAACATTAATTAATAAAATATATTGCTAATTACAAGTATTTAATTAAATTTTACGTTATATATATATATATTTATGGGATTATCATCAATCGAAAAAAAACTCAAGGGCTTTGGGGGGGGTGTACAGACCTCCAGGACACCCCCCTTGTGTGCGCCACTGGTGTATTAGAAAAACGTAGTTTTATATATATATATATATAAATTTTTACACCGTTATAGATTTTGTTTCAAAGCTGACCTCGTAATTTTGATCATGGTTTAAAATTACGAGGTCCGTCGCCAAAAGTCCTCGTGTATAGCTGAATAGTGCAACTTTAATATTCACTCACTTATTCAATCATCACAAAGCTACATACTTTAAAATTCGTCTTGCTATATATATATATATATATATATATTATATATATATTCGTTGTTATTCAGATATAAACCGCAAAAAATAAAGACAAAGCCTCAATGGATAATGGAAAGCATACATATTTTTACACTTTTTAATTGGAATACATCGCTAATTATAATGATTTGTATTCAAAACTCGGTACAGATTTAATTAGAGTTAATTTTAACTTTCTGTTTCAAATATGTACAAACTATAAATAAAAGTATAAAACTGACTGAATAAATTAGATGTATTTAGTACAATAATACATCTTTGAAATAATTTGACGCAGATACAGAAAAAAAATCACACTACACTTCAGTTCACGAATATTTAAACTAAATTATTGTGATAACAAAATATATCCTTCATAAAGTTTATGTATTTGGCAACTGAGAAAAATGTACCAAATAATTCACATGAAAGAATTCTGAAAAACGTCGAATCATCAAGATAAAAACAAACATGATACTTTATTTTGATCGGATATTTTAGTAATAAATCATGCATATGAAAGCCAGTTTTATTTTGTAAAATAAAACTTTATGTTCTGAATAATATTTTCGCAAAATGGATGCTAGTTAAATGTCACATTTCAGTAACACGTAGAAAGAAATTCGTTAAATTTTCATGAAATATCAAGTTATGAGATGCTTAGAAAGGGTAATAAAACTTATAGACATGATTTTACTATAGTTGTCGCAGATGCATTTGGAAATAAAAACTGAAATGTTGGAATGCCTGAAGACAAGAGTCAATGTTTATTATGAGAAATTAGCGAGAATGTAGTAACCAGATGGTTTTTATGATGATGAAATTTTGTTAATGTAAACAAATGATCAAGCAGTTGTTTGGCAATGTGTTTTGGCTATATATTCATCACCAATTTTAGAATTGTTTCACATTGTTGCAATGCGTAGTGTTATTCATTATTTGTATTTACCAAATGGGATATTCTGGTGGTATATCTTTTAGTGTTTCGTTTTATATTACCAAAAAACCAAAACAAGCAACTGTTACTAGAAAATGAGATTTTGGCATCATTTTGGTGATCAAATTTGGCGACTTTTAGATCACATTGATGCTTCTGGAAATTACTGGGGAAACCTATAACATCACGAGATCTATGACGTAAGTGGATTTTTCGAGAAAGCTCTAGGAGGAGGGGGAGGGGCTCCCTAGGCAAATCATTCCTGGTGCTTCTCTTCAGTTTAATTCAACTTTTGAGGACCCCTTTTTACCAAATATTCCTTATATTATTGCAGCATAACTAGAAAGTTTTTTATTTATAGGGAGATAAATGTACTTTTTCTCGCAGGCATTTGCTTGTGAGCGCATACCTCTAGACTGAATATGTTCAGGGGAGGGAAGAACCGAACACATCCTCAGATCTGAATTTTATAGAACGTGTCTGAGATGCTTTTGTCAGAACAATTATTATAGCTCACTAGCCGCTTCCCAGAAGACTTAACAAAACATTATAATTACATTTCATCTTTTCTTTTCATTTCAATTTTTAACTGGCACTTTTTAGTGATGTTAAAACTAGGTAAATCCCTCGGTACATAATTTAACTTTTTAATTTTTTGTAGCAAATAGCAAAATGGATAAAATTTTATGAAAATTATTTAATTACGAAACACAAATGTGATAAAATCACTAGAAACGCAATATCATACAGAGTAAACGTGATTCGAGGGAGACATTAATACCTCCAGACGACACATAGTCGAAAATTATACTCAATATCCTTATTGTTATTTAAGGAGACATGGTACGGTTTGCACATTTTTTTTAATGCAATGATTTTCATAGTTTTTTTTTTGGTTGCCTCCTATATGTATGTATGGTGTAAAACAGATTTTGTGTTCAAAATTTCATAAAAAGATAACCATTTAATTTTTAAGGGAAAAACTTGAAACTAATAAAGTGATTTTAAAATGCTACTCCTCCTACAAATATTAAAGTATATATATGAAATCTGATTTACAAGAGCGCCAAACTATGAATAACAAAAGTTGGTATGGATTTTGCGATAATATGATTGACATCCGTACAATACTTCTTTTTATGAATGCTTATTGAAAATTCCTTAAAAAATGTGTAAATTTTAAATTCAATTATCCCTTATAACTTTGATTGAAAAATACATACCAACTTTTATTCAACGTACTATTAGCAACAAGTGAAAAAAATTTCCAAGTATTAGGTACAATAGAAAAAAAAGCATTAGCATTTTAAATGAAGACAAACTAATTGTTTTATCTTTCCGAGATAAGTAAGTTTAAAGTTTTGATTTGTCATTGCGTGTGAATGAAAAACAAATGTAAAAGTTTTCACAATTCTGCTTATTAAAACTTAGGAAATTTAAATTTTGTGAGTTTGTAGAAAAGCATATAAAAATAATTTAGGCTAAAAAAATTAGATTTGACTTTTTGACCGATTTTTGTGAATTGAATCGTATTGCGTCTCCTTAAATTTCTAATAAATGGTTATATAAATTGAAATTAAAATTATATTTCTTCGTTAAATTAATTTATTTTAATGAAGAACATTATAATCATTTTTCATAGAAATATTTGACGTATTACAATGTGTTTCTATAAAACTGTGTTAGAAAGTTTTTATAAATATAATTTATAAATTGAGAAATAGGTTGATAATATTCGCATATAAGAATCTATTTTTATCTGTGTCTTTTCATTTATTTGTATAAATCAACTAAATTTTAAACTTAAATTCAAATATGTCAAAATCATTTTAAAGATAATCTTACATTCCAATTTCCTTAATTTTCACGCTGAAATACAATCATTGAAAGTCATTATTACTGCTACTAAATAGGATTTGAGAGAAGCTATGAAGTATACATTTCAGGAATTCAAATTACCTAAGGTTGATTAATGTGGTATTATTATTTAAATTGATGTAACTGATTACATTTCATCATTGAATGATTTCAGTCTATTTCCTTAAGGTCAAAATATCTGATGAATTATAAGTTCTTTGTAATTTAAATCAATTCAGAATTAGTTCCCCTCACACCTTCATTCAGTTTGAGTTGAAAAAAAGGAAGACTTATTGATTCCTCCTTTTGTAAAGCATGAATGTAACAAGCTTAATATTTATTTTAACTGGTTGCATTTAAGTTTAAAACTCTATTAGTTTGAAATTAACAACAAATATTAGGCAAATTATGTTAATGCATGTAATACAGAGGGTGAAAGATCTTATATGGCATTTCAGAATTATATATTCTTATTCATTTTTTAATATATATCACTCAAATAAACCTTATGAAGATTAGGAAAATAAAAATATAAATAATATTAGTAAAAATTTCACTGACTTTATGATTTTAAAGAAAAAAATTCACAGTAGAAAAATTTCGAAATTTAAAAATCGAAAATCAAATGATTAGTAGCTTTATATATTAACCACTGCAATATATTTTAGAGAAGCCCAGTGGCCGAGTAGTTGCGTATCGTACTTCTACGCCACAAGTCCGAGGTGCAAACAAACCCCGGATTGCGCAAGGTGGACTCAGATTTTCTCACTTTAGTGGGCCGGAACTAAACAATGGGGGTTTCGCCATTGTCTGACCACCTGATTGGAACATTTGCTCATGCACCTCAGCACCCAAGGTCTAAAAACCTGAGATGGTCACAGTAAGCATTGGCTCTTCATGGGCTGTTGCGCCTCTGAGTTTAGATAAGTTAATATTTTGGACTGTAAAATGGAGAAAAAAAAAGTACGCAAAAGTTATGTAAGTTCGAGATTTCTTTATATCTATTTTCCTCCATCGAAAATATGTGGTGGAAACCTTCGAGGTTTTTCATTAAGTTAAGAGAAATTTGGTATTCCAGTAGTCTCTTTAAACAATCATACAATAGTAAAGTCACTCTCATAGAATGGTCCAAATTCAGGTGACGTCGCAACAACATGATAACTACAATCACGTGTTTCCAGCCAATCAGTTCATGAATTCACGTGACGTCATAGTCATACGATAAATGCAATAATGTATTTGAACCCCTTAAGAAATCAATATTTTTACCCAAAATGTTAAAAAAAAGCACATTTTTTAAAATTTTTATATAATTAACCATAATACTTTACAAAATAAGAAAAATGGAAGAAGTTTACTTTAATTTTCTCAATTTTACAATTTTTACACTTTTTTATTTTATAGCTGTGGAACATAAATCCCCCTAAATGTTTGATTTTTATAAGTACATTCAGCATGCTTTGAAGAATGTTTCATATATATCTTAAAATTATTTCTCTCATACTTACAAAAGAAAATAAATCATGTTTGTACCTCTTTTTTAAACGGTTGATGATTTTATTTATTGTGTACAATCATGCACAATTTCGAGCATAGTGTAATAAATACTAAGTTTTACACTGCAATGGCGACAGAAATAATATGTTGGCTCTTTTTGGATTATATTTCCATTTTCATTTCTTCTCAAGAAATAATTTGCATATTCCCCTGCCAATCCCTGTTCTGTATCGAATATTTTCAAGAATCTAAATTCCTGCCTTCAATGAAAAATTCCCATCTTCATTAAAAGGAAAATCCCGATTGAGAATTATTTTCGTACCGTAGACAAACTGCATCGTTTAAAAACACTAGTCCTAATACTTTCACTATAAGGATTAAAAACTTGTGCAAATCAAAGAAGGGGAAAGAGGAACATATCAGTGCAGTAGAGTGTATGGGCAAGCCAGTTGTGGCCATCTTTCAGTAGCCCGTATGATGTACGAGCAAGCCAGTTGTGGCCATCTTTCAGTAGCCCGTATGATGTACGAGCAAGCCAGTTGGTGGCCAATCTTTCAGTAGCCCGTATGATGTACGAGCAAGCCAGTTGTGGCCATCTTTCAGTAGCCCGTATGATGTATGAGCAAGCCAGTTGTGGCCATCTTTCAGTAGCCCGTATGATGTACGAGCAAACCATCTAAGGAATTAAGCCAATCAGTTCAAGCGCTGTTGCCAACTTTTATTTTTTGCAGAAGTTTTCTTTTAAAAAGTACATATTTGTCAACGATAATAACACACATAAGAAAGCAAAATGCATTTGATTTAAAAGTACTCGAATAATATAATTTATTTTAATCTTAAAAGCATTTTGTGATGAATTTTTTCATAAACAACTTGAACATCTTTAACCAATCATCAAATGTAAAATTTTATCTAAATTTTAGAAGAACAACAAGTACAAGTTTAATGTAAGTTTCGAATTCAATGGAGAACTGAATGCCCATATTATATGACTGTCATGAATTTAATCCATTGCCTTAAAACGTTTTTAGGTTAACCCTGTATTCGGTAATTCGTTTATTTCTGGTTTACTAGCAAGTTGTATAAAGAGATGCGTCAGTTACTAGCATAAATATTTAGTATCTCTGTGTAAGTTTTATTTGAACCCTTAATAACTTAAACAAAATTTATTAGTAAAAAAAGTGCTGGCTATGCGAGGGTATATTTACTACACGTCATTCAAGATTTGAAAGTTTGACAGAAGATATTTCTATAAACTCATTTGTACACAACATTTATTCAATGACCTAGAAGGGCACCAAACTCTTTTTTTACAAGATTTAGAAATAACACGGTACATGATTTCAACACATTTTTTTAACATAAATTTTTAGTTCTAGCACGAATTTCAAGGGAAAAAAATAGGACTTACTTCTCTTTTTGAATGAGGACGATTCTTACTCATGATCCTGACATAGAGAGTGCATTAAAATTTCTACGTAATCTTGTGTATCAAGAATTATATAATATCTAGAACTATATAATCAAAACTTAAGAAACCATAAAGGTATCCACTAATATAAGACTTTGTAACAACAACAACAAAAATTGGCAGTTGTAGAGACTGCCGATAGAAATGAAAACTTAGAACTTTGAAAATAAAAATTTGAAATTACCATAATTTTGAATTAAAATTATCAACATCAAACTGGTTTTCACATCTATTGACACTCCGAGCAACAACTAAATGCATGTTTATATAGGTTTTTCAATATATTACGGCTGTACAAAAGATCATGAAAAATATAAATACAATTCAATTGAAATAACAATTAATATACAATCATATTATTTATGGATAGTATTTGTATTTATTTAAATTTCAATGTACTTGATTTTTAACATTATTTTAATTGTTTTGCATCATTGTCATCATTAATTTCAACAATACTTAGACTTTTTGTACTTTCAATTATTCATTTTGTTCTAAAAAAAGATACAATAGGCGTATGGTAACTAAAGTAAGAAAGGAAAAGGTTTTGACCAATTTATCTAAGTATCGCGTGTGTAAAAACCACATCGATCGTCATTTTATATTTTGTAGTATCAGTTTTCGATCATTGGACATATTTAAATTAAGTGTTTCATTTAGAAATTCAATTAGTGGTAGATTTTATCATCTGCAAAGTTAATATTGAAGTCTCCACTTAAAATCTCAGTACATTATCATATTTTTCGCAAATTTTTTTCGAGTATTTAAGAACCTTTTTTGTATAAATCATCAAATTTTCGAATAAAAATTGTTGTATCTGTCTCATAGATTTTCCAGGCGAAATATAAACGGCAACCATTAAATGTATTGCCCATTCTCGGAATCGCAACGAGCAACGAATATTTCGCTTATATCAGAAACAATAACACAAATGCTTCTAGTGAATTTAGTATGTATGTCCATATGTGAAGTAATAAGTGTGACGTATCTTGAGTATTGTGATAAATAGGTATGCCTGTTGCTGGAACTTCGGGTCTTTTATAACTACAACAAAGTTGAAATTCGGAATATCAAGTGGTTCTTCGTTTTCATACGAATTTCGACAAAAGCAGAACATTTGACTTTTTTTACGATAGTATCATTTTTTAGGTCAGCTCCATGCGCATTGCAAACTTTGACAATTGAATGAAATATCGATAATCCTTTCTTGTTGGAGATGAATTCTAGAAAGTTTTGGTGACCGTTTGTAGTGTATTTGTTTTGTAACCTTTTCAATTCTAACGTTAGATCCTCTCGATGACTTGTTGATCTTTTATTATGTTTATCTGTTTCTGAAGCATTTAGAGGTGTTCCTGTTCTACCAATTTCAAAATTTCCAGCTGTTGCTAATCTTTTCTTGAGTAACCAAAAATAAACCTTGAATCCTCGTTACTCTAGTTAAAGCAACGTAAACTAATTCTATAGGATGTTTGTGATCATATTCGTAGACAATAGCATCATAAGTACCTCCCTGTCATCTGTTGAATTCTCATTGCCAATGCAGAAATTAGGGAAAATGTTAAGGTGTAAGCAAATATGAAAAACGGATATTTAAAATAACCCTAATTCCTGACAATATTTTTCATAAATTTCTAATAATAAAATCGAATGATATAAATATAGATAATGATTTTGCAAAAAATAGAAGAGCATATATTTTATTTTTGACAATTTAAATTAATAAATAATGATTTCGAAATATTAAATTTTTAAATAAAACAAAATATTTAATGGAATTAAAGTCGGAACCGTTTTCATTATTTTAAACTAA